>CAWUDS030005271.1:0-57755 GCA_963859935.3 Lathyrus sativus | reverse complement strand
GTTCGATACAGAAATGTTAACGACGAACATCTCATGGCTGTTAAACTCGATAGCATCCTCATTAATGGAAGGAAGATCCACGCAAACGTTCCTAGATTCAAACACAGGATGATTACCAAACCGATTCATCTTGGGCGGGATACTAGATCGGCAACGGGGGAGCTAACAGATTTACTTCAAACAACTTGAATGCATATCCTCGGGGTAAAACATATGCCCTAGTTATCAAAACCAACATGTAGAATGTGGATGGGGGTTCTGCACCAAGAAAAGAAAGAAAATGGGAGAGGAATATGGATGATAAACCTTCTTTCGCACATCTGTAATTTAACATACACAAAAATGATATCGAAAGACTGAAAAAGGCTTTCGTTGGTTTGGTAAGATCACTGGGTTTTAGATCAAGGAAACTCTATTAGGTGCTAAGTTATGTCTTCTGGAGGAAAGTGAAGATGGCGCTTTGAAGACACTGACACAAGAAGAGGTTGCTTGGGTCTCGCGCTGGTTTGATGATATTCACCTCTAGTCTCCCATGGATATCGATAATGAGAGATTGAGATGGATGAAATGCTTCAGACTTCCATGCCATACTTGGAAACTAGAGTTCTTTAAGTTCATTTGTGGGCGTTTGGGTGAGTTTGTTCATTGTGGTGATGATACATAAGCACATACTCACTTTGATGTGGCAAGATACCTGATTAAAACCAAATATGCCATGAACTTAAACAAAGTCTTCAATGTCGAAATAAATAATAGCATATATAGACTAAAGCTGGTTGAAGACTCCCACGGGCCAAAATGAATCATCATGTCAAAGGAAACCTCATCGAAAAGTGAATTGGAGACGAAGGTGGGAGAATCAAATGAAGACGGTGATGGGTCTCAGAGACTCAATGGGGTGAACAACGATGGTTCTGCAGATTACGATTTCCAAGAGCGCCATAATAACCATAATATCTTGGACTGGTCCACTTCTTCCTCCATTGGCCAATCTGTGGGTTTATTGATAATGTGGAAGAAGAGCCTTTTCTGTCCTTGGTTTACCATTAAAGGAAAAGGTTATCTGGGGGTGCATAGTCAGTGGAAAGGTACGAATTGCTTGATTTTTTACATTTACTCCTCGTGCAACACTGTGGACAAAAGAATACGTTGGTCTGAATTGCTCAATTTGAAAGCCAATCTTCCTCTAGGGGAATGGAAGATATGAGGTGCTTTTAATGCTGTCAAAACAACTTCAGAAAGGAAGGGCATGGGGCGTCCAAATATTTTTGAAATGGAAGAATTCTCTTACTTCATTAATGCAATGGATTTGATTGATTTATCTGCTCTAGGGAACATGTTTACTTGGTTCAATTCTAGTAGGAATTGTAGGAGCAGACTTGATTGTATCCTAATGTTTTACCACATGCTAATATGGCTTTATTCCAACAACACAAAATGGGGTCCAAAACCCTTCAAAACCTTTCAAGTTTGGTTTGAACATCCATTATTTCTTTATTTTGTGAAAGAGGATTGGCTTCTATCAATGCATCAGGTAATGCTACTTTTATTCTTGCTACAAAGTTAAAAGGACTCAAGGAGTAACTTCTGTGGTGGAAAAGCACATTTTCGGTTGGGTGGATCTATCGGTTGATGAGATTGTTACAATTCTTAATGGCATAAAAGATGATATGGCTGATGGTGGTGTATTCATCACTGAGGAAACATTATCTAGAAGGAGTCAATCACAACTTGAAATTTGGAATAAGCTTCATCTCAAGGAAAGCTTCTTATGCCAGAAATCTAGATCAAATTGGGGAAAGATGGCGACAAAAACTCGAGGTTCTTCCACTCAATGATGAAATATCGGAAAAGGAAGAAATATATCTCGAGATATAACATTGGTTGTGCTGGAGAAGATAATGTGCTCGAGATAAAGGATACAATCATGAACCATTTTGAAGTAAAGTTCTTGCGCTCTGCAGTGCCCAAACCGAACCAGGATATGATAAATCTGCCTAAATTGTCTCATGTAGACAATGACCAATTGTAGAAACCCTTCACACATGAGGATATTCTTGAAGCTTTAAATGGTTGCATTGCGATAAAGAGCCCGGGCCCTGACGGATTTAACCTCTCTTTATAAAAAAAAGTGTTAGGGTGTGATATGAACTGATGTAGTGAATTGCCTGTAAGAGTTCCATTTGACTAGCCACTTCCCTAAAGCTATGTGTTATGCATTTATTGTGTTAATCCCCAAATCCGAAAATCCACAAAACCTGGGGGTATTCAGACCTATAAGCCTTATTGGAAACATCTATAAGTTTCTTTCTAAGCTTCTTGCTAAGAAATTAAGTTTGGCCATTCATA
Source organism: Lathyrus sativus (assembly GCA_963859935.3). Taxonomy (NCBI): domain Eukaryota; kingdom Viridiplantae; phylum Streptophyta; class Magnoliopsida; order Fabales; family Fabaceae; genus Lathyrus; species Lathyrus sativus. The sequence goes on along the minus strand of CAWUDS030005271.1, from coordinate 55,406 downwards.
TGTTATGCCATTAAAAGGAAGAAAAGTTGTGTGCTATTGAAGGTGGATTTTGCCCAAGCCTTTGACTGTGTGGACTGGGAGTTCCTTCAGAAAGTATTGTAGGCTATGAATTTCAATGATATATGGATTCTATGTGTTGTAAAATATTTCACTGATTAAATTAAAAGTTCTACTTACAATGTTGTAACTACATGCTTTAAATAAGAGAGAATAGAAAACCTAATGGATTTTGACTAATGGGCCTCATTACTAATACTACTAATTACTATTTACAGTCTAATATTTACAACACTCCCCCTCAAGCTGGTGAATGGATATCTATCATTCCCAGCTTGCAAGTAAGTTGCCTGAATCTTTCTGTTGGTAAGCCTTTTGTTAACACATCTGCGAGCTGATGCCCATAAGGAATGTAAGATGTAGTTATCAACCCATTATCCAACTTTTCTTTGATAAATGTCGATCAATCTCAATGTGTTTAGTTCTGTCATGCTGAACAGGATTATGAGCAATACTAATAGCCGATTTATTGTCACAAGACAATTCCATAGGGCCTTCACACTGTATCTTCAAGTCTTCTAGAACTTATTTCATCCACAATAGTTCATAAATTCCTAGTGTCATAGCTCTAAATTCTGCCTCGGCACTTGATCGAGCAACTACACTTTGCTTCTTACTCTTCCAAGCTACAAGGTTACCACACAGAAAAGTACAATATCCTAACGTAGATCTTCTGTCACTCACTGAGCTGGCATAATCCGCATCAGTGTAAGTCTTCATAACTAAATTCTCACCTCTTTTAAACAAAAGTCCTCTCCCTGGAGTTGCTTTAAGATATTGTAGAACGCGGTCTACAGCCTGCAAATGTCTCACCCTCGAATCATGGATGAATTGGCTCACCACACTGACTGCATATGCTAAATCTGGTATAGTGTGTGCCAAGTATATCAATTTTCCCACTAATCTCTGATATTGACCCTTGTCAACTTTGTCACTTTCCTCCTCAAAGCTTATCCTGTGATTTTGTTCAATGGGAACACTTGCAGGTTTGCATCCAAGTTTGCCAGTTTCCTGCAAAAGATCAAGTACATACTTCCTTTGAGAGATAAAGATGCCTTGCTTTGAGTAGGCTACCTCAATTCCCAAGAAATACTTGAGTTGTCCAAGGTCTTTCATCTCAAACTCTGCCGATAATTTCTCTTTGAGCAAATGTCTCTCAGTCAAATCATCTCCTGTAACAATAATATCATCAACATAAACAAGAAGTACAATCAATTTTCCTTCCTGTGAATATTTAAAAAATAAAGTGTGGTCTCCTTGACTTTGCTTATAGCCCAAACACACCATTGCCTTTGTGAATCTTCCAAACCATGCCCGAGGGGACTGCTTTAGTCCATATAAGGCTTTCTTCAATTTACACACCTTGTTAGCTTCATTTGTTATGCCAACACCCGGTGGAATCTCCATATACACTTCTTCCTCTAAGTCTCCATGCAAGAATGCATTTTTAACATCAAACTGTTGCAATTCCCATCCACATGAAGCAACAAGAGATAGTAAAATTCTAACAATGTTCATTTTTGCCACTTGGGCAAATGTCTCCTCATAATCAATACCATATGTATGAGTATAACCTTTTGCCACTAGTCTTGCCTTGTACCGATCAAGTGTGCCATCAAATTTATACTTTAAAGTATAGATCCATCTGCATCCAACTGACTTTTTGTCTCTTTGCCTTTCAATAATCTCCCAAGTACCATTTTTTTCAAGTGCTCTCATTTCCTCATCCATAGCTTGGACCCAATTTCTATTTTGCAATGTTTCTTCAACTGATAATGGGATTTTCACAGAATCAACAGCTGCAATAAAACTTTGATATTGTGTGGAAAGATGTTTAATGGAGACATATTGAGAGATAGGGTGTCGATATACGGAGGGACAAGATCTTTTATCCTTCCTCAAAGCAATGGGTAAATCAATTGGATTAGTGTCACAAGTATCAAAAATAGAACAATCATTATTTGAGGAATCATTTTCAGTACTTACCTCCGGTTCAGACGATTGAATATGTTTCTAGAGAAGGTCATATTTACTTCTTCTCTGATACACTAGAGTTGGTGCTGAAGGTGCTGATTCCTGTAGAACATAAAGCATTGAAGGACCAGGAATAATTACTGACTCAGATTCAGGTGTTGAACTAGGACTCAAACTCAAACTAGGTGACAACTTGGGTTCAAGAGAGGGAACACTGACAGGTGTTCTCGGGAGGCTAGGACCAAGGATCAGAAACTCGGACTCAGACTCTAAGTCACTCATGTTCTCCCCCTGAGACTGAGAATGAGTGAAGTATGCCACATTTTCATGAAAGGTGACATCTTTGGAGACAAAGAATTTCCGACTCGGAGGATGATAACATTTGTACCCTCTTTTATTGGGTGCATAACCCAGAAAGATACATCTGACAGCACGGGGATCCAACTTGTTGCGATATTGTTTGTGAACATGAACAAAAGCAACACAACCAAACACGCGAGACTCAAGATTATGTAAGATGGGTGACAACTAGGACTCAAACTCAAACTAGGTGACAACTTGGGTTCAAGAGAGGGAACACTGACAGGTGTTCTCGGGAGGCTAGGACCAAGGATCAGAAACTCGGACTCAGACTCTAAGTCACTCATGTTCTCCCCCTGAGACTGAGAATGAGTGAAGTATGCCACATTTTCATGAAAGGTGACATCTTTGGAGACAAAGAATTTCTGACTCGGAGGATGATAACATTTGTACCCTCTTTTATTGGGTGCATAACCCAGAAAGATACATCTGACAGCACGGGGATCCAACTTGTTGCGATATTGTTTGTGAACATGAACAAAAGCAACACAACCAAACACGCGAGACTCAAGATTATGTAAGATAGGAATAGAGGGAAAACGTGAGAGCAAAAATTGAGCAGGACTAATATTACCTAACACTCGAGATGGGACCCGATTAATCAGATAGGCAGCAGTAAGAACTGCCTCCCCCCAATAAGAGGTGGGAACAAACATTTGAAAAAGGAGAGATCGAGCAACTTCAAGTAAATGACGATTTTTCCTTTCTGCGACACCGTTTTGTTGTGGGGTGTCAACACATGTGAATTCATGAAGAATGCCATGTTTACTAGTGAAGTTGGAAAAGGTATGATTGACATATTCTTTACCATTGTCAGAACGAATTATTTTTATACATTTCCCAAATTATGTTTGTACCATATTATAGAATTGGATAAATATTTGTGGTACTTCGGATTTAGTATTCATCAAGAAAATCCAAGTTACCAGAGTATAATCATCAATAAATGAAACAAACCATTTTGCACCAAAAATATTAGAGGTAGGGGCAGGTCCCCAAACATCAAAATGAATCACATCAAAAGCTTCAGCACTTTTATTAAAACTGGAAGGAAAAGTTACACAATTGTGTTTTGCCAACTGACAAACATCACACTTAAAAGATTCAACAAAATGGTTTAAGAACAATGACGGAAACATAGACTTAATTATATAAAACGGAGGGTGACCGAGACGCTTGTGCTGAAGCCAAATTTGTGAGGCTGAAGAGGAAGACTGAGACTGGAGACAGGAGGACAACACCTTTGGATGGTCATCAGAGAAGTAGTATAACCCTTCCTTTTCCTTAGCAATTCCAATCGTCTTCCCCGTGGTAAGGTCCTGAAAAACACAATGGGACGTAAAAAACATTACTTTACAATTTAGATCACGGGTAAGCTTATGGATGGAAATCAAATTGTGGGAAAGTGTGGGAACATGAAGCACAGATTGCAACTGAAATGGAGGTTGCAAGTCAATATTTCCAGTGCCAACGACACAAGCATGAGAGCCATCAGCAACAATGATATAAGTAACACTCTCTTCATGGCTTCCATGTCTTGCTAGGAAACAAACACCGGAACTGGGAGGGGAAATATGTACCTGCAATACACACTCGTTAGTTGGATGCAAATGGTGGTGCAATAATGCAATATGATAAATGATGCAATCAGTGAACACAGGGGTCATGCTGTAGCCTGAAGAGGAACATCTCTGTGATGTCAAGAACGGAAAACCACCACAGTCACCAGAACCTCATGACACTGATTATCATCTGACACCCAAAATACCAATCCCCTGGTAAGAAATCCATCTGAACCTCTGTAACTGACGAGAAAACCATATGATAATAGTATCAACCTCAGACAAGAAATCCATCTGATCCAAACAACACACCTGTTAACGAGCCAAGAAAACCATCTGATAAATACTGAATCATGGTTTCTGAAGGCCAGTTTTCCTGCAATAACCCAATCCCTCTCACAGGTATGGACCTAATCCACGGACAAAGGTACGGCATCCTATGCGGTCATCAGCGTCACAGACTTTCATGAGAGACGATACGACTCCCAGAAGGAGTGGCATCATCAAGTCATGAAGAGGCCTCACTTAGCTGACTTCCAATTGATCGGTCCCCAGAGTCGACAATCCTCACATCTGGACTCCCCTCAGATCCTCAGGATCGGAAATGAGCACCTCGGGAGAGAACCTCGTCTGAGCGCAGATTTCGTAGGGAACGGTGCCTGCTCAGCAAACAGGTTCGTCTACTACTCTCCACAACTATGTCTAGGTGCATACTCAAGCCCAGGTCCGGCTTCTCACTCATAATAACCTCCCTCTCCCACAACAATAATCACAATAGTATAGTGCTGAAAGTAAATGCGGAAAGGTAAAGGCGCGGAAAAGTAAAGTGCAGAAAGGTAAAACACATATGCGCAACACCCAACAGATAAACACCCAAGCGCTAGGACTGACTCGCGTAGGGGATGGGAAACGGTCCCAGCATAAGGGATGGAAAAAGTCCCTAAATGCTCAAATCCCCAGCAGAGTCGCCAGCTGTCGCTACTGCGAAAATCGGCGCCGGCATGACAGAAGAGTCGCCACCGTGCGTTATTTATCCCAACGGAGGGAAAGGGAACGCTCGAAGTAAACCTTGCAAAAAACGGGAAAGGTATGGTCATCGCAACCAAAACCTGGGTTCGGGAGTCAGTTACGTAAGGGGAAGGTATTAGCACCCCTCACGTCCGTCGTATTCAACGGGATCCATGCTTGGTGTTTATAAGGAAAAGGGTGTGTTTATCTATCTATGCTAGTGGTCAGTCTGAAAAGAAAAGAAAAAGGACAGGACTCGACAGAACATACGCTGTTCTGGGCCTACGTACTCCCTCGTACAATGGGAAAGTCAGAGTCAACATAGTTCGACTACCTACGTCTAGACGGGGGGGAAAGGTTGCTCGCCAGGATATCGCGTCCTGTGCCTACGTACTTCCACACGGCGTGGAAGATCAGAGCAAACGTAGTTCGGGCTACGCATGACACAAGCTGTTCAAGTGTTTTTTATGGGAAAATGCACCTTAACCAAGGGTTTTCACAGTCCAGGAGGACAAAAAAGTTTTGATGTTTGTTCAAATCTTTTGACGGAAGAAATGATTTCACTTTTGTTTTATCCTTTATTAAGTGTTTTTCTGTTGTTTTAAGAAAGGAAAGAGACACCCTAAAACTATGGTTAAAAAGGGGAATCTACCTAATGTTATCATGCTTGGTTAACCAACCTAATGTCTATCATAACTCCTCCACAGCAGAGAAGTTAGAGCTCCTAAGGGATCATGGCAACGGAACTAAACAGCAAACAGGAATCACTGCAAAGTAAAGAAATACTGGAAATATGCATGAATGCAACAACCAAACAATCAAGGCACAAAGGCCACAAACCACAGAGGCAAGGGAGCTCAGCTCTACCAAATACCATCAAGCAAAGCCACTCAATAACAATCAAGCAGAAGGAGGACCACCTCAACTTCTCATGCACACAAAGCCTATTTCTAAGATGCACCTATCTCAGAAATATCTAGATGAACCCCTAAGTCTAATGCAGCACAACACCACACAAGTCAAACAACCCACAGAGAAGGCTAACCAGCCTGGCAAACTCCTATCCAAAAGCATGAAACTACCCTGAGCAAGACCCTGAACAACCCTAAAACAAAACCCTAATCTACCTTTGAGCAAAGCCCTAAGCAAAACCCTAATCAAATCTCTAAGCAAAGCCCTAAAGCAAAACCCTACACAATAGGAATCAATCCCAGTCTTTAAGCTTCAAGACAAGCTTACCAAAGAAAGGGAGCTAAGTAGACAGACCCATAGTGCCTTCCTCAGGAAAGTACCAGGAGGCTCCTACTTAGGAATCATATCCCATGTGGCTCAACAACTGTGAACGGTTTACATTCCTCCTCAGGAGAAACTAAACTCACATGAAGGCTCCAACATCATTGGATACTTGAGAAATCCTACATGAACTAAGGGAACTAAGTGAACAGACCCATAGTGCCTTCCTCTGGAAAATACTAGGGGGACTTCCACTTAGGAATCATATCCCATGTGGCTCAACAACTGTGATCGGTTTACATTCCTCCTCAGGAGAAATTAAACTCACATGAAGGCTCCAACATCATCGGATACTTGAGAAAGAGGTGAGAAGAAAGAAATGAAAGACGTCCATAGTACCTTCCTCAGGAAAGTACCATGAATTTCCCTCAAACTTCAGGGTCTCAAACCTCACAGAAAGAGAGCAAGCTCCTAAACCAGGTCTTCAATCCATGCATCCTTGCAAGCTCCATCAAGTCTTCATCCAGCCTCCATCTTCAAGAAGAAACCACAGGCCCTCAAACCAAAAGAAACTACCTCTAAAGTTCAACCACAGTTGAACTTCAAAGTCAGAAGCCCTCAATACTTCTCCTATTCTCAAGCTCAAGCAAAAATAACAGAACACCCTATAAAAATCTACCAAAAATCTAGGGGAAACCTACATGCCTCTATGATCCCAAGATCAAATCTCGAAGCCTAAGTCAACTTCTAAGGCTACTAAACAATCCCTAACAAGTGAATGGTCAAGAGTTAACCGGCAAGTGATGAGGTCTCTACTCTCTAACCCTAAAACAACATCAATCAATTTCTAAAAAAAAACTATGAAAAATATATGGGGAGCATGCATTAGTCTAGCACAACATACTAAAAAAACTAAAGCAAAATTCAATACCAAATGAGAGAACTAAAATCAACAAGGCAGACACATCACAAACCAATTATTCAATACCAATTAAAATTCAAAAATGCAAATAAAAATGAAAATGCATGATCAATTCAATATTTTTGCACTATAAAATTCTAAATTGAATTAGGAACCTATGGAAAAAAGAAGGGAATTAATCGGATACTCCTACTATTTTTTATGAAATACTTTCTAACATGGACAAAACAAAGAAATTGAAAACGAAAATAAAACAGGGGGTGCATTAGCAAAACGCCCTAGTTGTTCAGACTGGGCCCAAATATAGGGGGGGGCGCATAGCAATTAGGGCAAAGGCCCAGTCACCAAATTCATTCTCACAAACAGGGGGGTACGAGTAAAGAGGGGGTAGTAATATCAATCTCATATTGGGCCTAGCCCGACCCAAACCCTAACCCCACCACCAATTAACAAAACCATCTCTGCCTCTCCCCATCTGACTACTGTTCATCACACCAAACCCTAGCTGCGCCGTTCCCTGAGATTCTCTCTCAAACCCTCTTCTGAAACTCTCAAACTCTCACAAATCTCAAACAAACCAACATTCCCAAACTCAAATCCATTCAACCCTAACCTAGACTCTATTCGAATCAAAACGAAATCAGAAAATCTCAGCAATCAGAAGGACAAACACAACCAGAATCGCATGAACACGTACCTGGATATGGAATACGAACAGCTCGTGGAGTTCCTTTACTGAAGAAGACTGGATAATCTCAAGACGTTACGCAAGGAGTCTTGATGAAGGTTCTCAAGGATCACTGAAAAACTTGAAGATCTTGGAGATCTGGGCGAACACAGTACTCCGGACGAACATGCAAGATGAAGATCTTGGACGGAGAAACGGAGAACACCTCAGTAATTTCTGACAGAAGCAACGATGAAGGTCTCGACCTCGATCTCCTTGAAGAAGATGTATGAAGGTCCTGGAATTCTTTCTGGGAATCTTGAAGATACTTGAAGGTGGATGAAGATCGTGGACGAAGGTCTGGGCGCAGAATTTGATTGTTCTTGGACAGCAAAGCGAAGCTATGGAGAATCTTGCAGGTTCTCTGAGAAGATCTGAGAAAATCGCCGGTGGATATGTGCTTAGATGAAGTTTCCGGCGAGGTGATGTTTTCCGGCGAGAGGGAGATCGAGGTAGACGGAAAAGATTGGATGAAACCTGGATTGCTGAGAAATTTGCAGATTCTGGCGAGATTACCAGCTTCCGGTGACCGTTGCGGTGGAAGAGGGTGGTCCGGCGGGCGGCTGCATGGCCGACGATGGGGGGCTTGAGTGGATTACAGGTGTCGTTGGGGAAGATTGAGAATTGAACGCGTGGCAGGAGGAAGGCTGGAAGGAGGACGCGTGTGAGAGAAAGGAGGATAGTGGAATGGTGCGCTGGCAGAGGGGGAGAGTAGTGGGGTGAAAACGTGGCAGGAGGGGGAGAGTAGTGGGGTGAAAACGTGGCAGGAGGGGGAGAGGAAAGAGAAGGACGCGTGGGCAAGCTCTTATATAGCCACGTGGAACAAATTTGGACCTCTGAAATTGGACTTTGACTGAAGACTGGCCCATTACCTTGGATTACACGGACTAAACCCAATTACCAGACTGATTATGGACTGAAATTAATGCTCTAATCAACTAAAGAAAACTCTTAATCAAAATTAGACTAATAAAACCTAATTAATCTAATTGAAAATTTAAGAATTAAACTTAATTAAAACTCTAACAACCATTAGCTCTAAAACCACAATCTATTAATGCGTACAACAATTATGAAAAATATGAAAATTCAATTAAAATCTAACAACTCTAATTATACTCTAAAAATGCTAATAAAATCCATTAATCTACTTAATATCTAAAAAAATCTATAATATTTCTGAAAAACATTTTAAAACCACTACAATCTATTAAAATAAAGTCTAGAAATTTCTAAAATCTATGCCTTCTATTAATTTTCTATATTATGATTAAAAACTATGTTAATATCTATTAAACTAAAAAAAACAAATTAAAACTATTAAAATCTATTAAAAGAAAATTCTATCAAACTAATATCTAAAACTTAATATCTAAAAAAAGAAGTTATTCTAAAATCTACTTAAAACAAAATATAAAATTCTAAAAAGATTTAAAACTATTAAAAATATTAAAAAATCTATTTAAATTCTAAAAAATCTATAAAGCCTATTTAAAATCTACAAAAGGCTATTAAACCCTAAAAATGCAAACAGAGGCAAATAACCAACATAAAAGAGAGCGCGAGACCAGATCGAAGCAAACAGTAAACCCCAGGCATCAGAATATCCCAAAAACCACCATGTAAGCTGAAAACACCGAGGAGCGCATAATTTCCCGAAAATAAAACCCTAATTATCTAGACTGGATCTGAAATATCCGGTAGATGAAAACCAAGCTGTAACCCTGACATCCTCTGTCTGCGCACAAATGTCATGCATCTGATATGCGAATACGAATTTAAACCACGAACCAGATAGGAGAACCAGTTGGTCAAATTTTAGGGTGCAACAGCTGCCCCTATTCAAATGGCTTGGACCCGACTGGATGAAGAGCGAACGACCTTCAGATAATCGAGGTACGAGACGGTTGAATACCGATAAACCCTGAAATTTGCCAACCGCAAAAATAAATTGCGCATACCACTGCTTGGGGAGAATTAAACAGGGAACTGATTTTCGTTGCCACAGCGGCAACTAAAACACCTATCCATCAACCTGCTTATGGAATAATCTGATATTGTCCATAGACCATCCCATTCCGAAGAAGTGAGCATACACTGAACAGTGAGAAATGGTTGATCTCTCTTATCAACCTTTCGTATCCTGAAGAAATGAGCAAACGCTTAACCAAACGAGACAATGCTGATTTCACTTATCAACCTTTCGCTCGTACCTGAATGAGCAAACCCTACACAGCGAGAAAATGTTGATTTCACTTACCAACCTTCCGTTCGTACCTGAACGAGCATCCACTAAACAGCGAGAAAATGTTGATTTCACTTACCAACCTTCCGTTCGTACCTGAACGAGCATCCACTAAACAGCGAGAAAATGTTGATTTCACTTACCAACCTTCCGTTCGTACCTGAACAAGCATCCACTAACCAGCGAGAAAATGTTGATTTCACTTACCAACCTTCCGTTCGTACCTGAACGGGCATCCCTGCGGGGACACGAGAAACTTAACCAAGCAGCTCTGAGAGGACAATTCTGACGACGACCGTCAAATACCTTTTCTGGCAGTAGGTATCCTGAGAACACTCCGCTGGGGAAATTGGGAACTTAACCAAGCCACTTTGACGAGAATAACTTTGTTGGAAATACGAAGAACCTGACCAAGCAACTCGTTGAAGTACCACCCTGCTGGGGAATATAACTCTGTTGGGGAAACTACGGGTGACCACCCAAAAATCTACTTTACCATCTTCTAATGCTGACACCACAGCATCCTGAGAAGGCCTCAACTGGGGGGAAAAAGGGTGCTTGACCAAGCAAACTCTGTTAAGGGAATATGACATGACGAACACGATCACTGCGTGCCTGGCGCAACAACTCTCTTGACAGGAGAAAACACAATCACTGCGTGTCTTGTGCCACAAACCAAACATACGGGATGAATACGATCACTGCGTACCTCTTCCGCGAGAACCCCCACAACATAACGACGACCAAGATCACTGCGTGCCCTGCGCCACAACCCTCTTGACAGGAGGAAACACCATCACTGCGCGTCTTGTGCCACAAACAAAACATATGCACATCTCTGCGAACCACGATCTCACTTATCGACAGAGAAAATACCTGAGGCTGGACGGGTAATCAATCCTGCTTACGTTTCCAGAATGCACATGTTTGATGATGCCGTAATGCTTCCATACTGCATGGAAATGCTACGTATTCGTGCAAAATGCAAGTGCTTATGATGCATGCTTATGCAAAGAGTTACTTCAGCAAAATAAATGCTGAAGACAAACTGGATCCGCTGGGGATGACCGGAATACTACCGGAACACTTCCAACAAAATAAATGTTGGAAAGATGAACTAACTCCGCTGGGGATGACCATCCTGCTGGGAAAGTAGCTCACAAACTCAAAACTTCAAACTCTGCTGAAAATGATTGTCCTAACGAGGAAGGATCAACCTGTTGAGGAAAGAGAAAAGCAATCCTGGAAACTACTTTCAAAAGGTATCAACACTCTGATTACGCCCTGTGGGGATAATTCATCCTACTATCACTGAGCTGGGGGTTGACCGGTGTGCTCTGATTCGCACTACACAAGAAACTCTTTGGGGAAGTTAATCATATCCGTCTCGACCTTCGCTGGGGGAGGACTCTGCTCTGCTTGATAAGCCAATTCTGAACTACTGAAGATGCATTGATCTTTTCCTTTGACGCAATCTCCACTCTCCCGGGGAGACAACACGCAATTTTTCCTGGGGCGACTTCACTGAGGAAAGACACAACATTCATCCCCTGGAGAGGGTACCAGCCTGCCATGGACTCTGGCGGGGAACTTTGCGAGCTTTTGAATACCTGCAAAAGTCAACAAGCAAACACAAGACAATCTATGTAAAAAGAAACATCTTGGTAATCACCCATGACAACCATTCAGGTAATTTCCGGTTTTAACAATCATCGGCCGAGGCCCGCCTGTTTACACGCATGTAAGTTTATCAAAAACATCGGCATTTTTTACAAACAAAACTGTAAAAATTAAAACCAAAGTCACACACTACACTGAATAACACACTTTATTGATAACGGCCTGAGAATAGGCAAGATTTGTACATCAGATGCAACTCCTGAAAAGAGGTAGTCACACATAAACAAAATGCAGAAATGTACAAAGATACAGAATAAAATTTGTACACATGTCGGCAACGTGTTATAGGCGAACACCATGAACCGATCCTCCTATGACTCGCCGGACTCTGACGCTTTCCTGATCTTTGTCTTTGGAAGAGATTGCTTTGGATAGTCGAACCCCGGATGCTCCCAAACCACTAAACAATCAAACTTGGACCACAGTCATTTGCTTCTTAAATCCCTAACTTTTGCGTGAATTGCCCTTTGCGGGTTTTCAATTCACCGGGATACCCCTTTTTGCCAAAGCCGCCCAGTGTAGGTTTTCGACTTCGCGGGTGTACATTTTTTCCATTTTATCCTTAACTTTTGCCCGAACCTTTTTATTCTGTTTTTTGGTTCGCCAGGATGCCCCATTTTTGCCTGGACTCTCTTTTTACTGTCCAGCGGGTCAATTTTTAAGCAAAGTATTTTTTGACTGCGTCGAGTTCACAGGGGACGAAAATTCTTCACCATCCATGGTGGATAACAATAAGGCTCCTCCGGAGAAGACCTTTCTCACGACGTATGGACCTTCATAATTGGGAGTCCATTTGCCCCTGTGATCCGATTGCGGTGGGAGAATCTTCTTCAGCACAAGATCACCCGTCTGAAAGCTTCGAGGTCGAATCTTCTTGTCAAACGCTTTCTTCATTCGGCTCTGATACAGCCTACCATGTGCAATTGATGTCAGTCTCTTCTCGTCTATCAAGCTCAGCTGGTTCAATCTACTTCTCACCCATTCTGCCTCATCAAGTTGAACATCAAGCAGAACCCTCAAAGATGGTATCTCAACCTCCAATGGTAGGACTGCCTCCATGCCATACACCAATGAGAATGGAGTTGCCCCGGTTGATGTACGCACCGTCGTGCGATAACCGTGCAAAGCAAACGGCAACATCTCATGCCAATCCTTATACGTTACCACCATCTTATGAACAATCTTCTTTATGTTCTTGTTGGCCGCTTCAACAGCGCCATTCATCTTGGGTCTGTACGGAGATGAATTATGATGCTCGATCTTAAAATCCCGACAAAGGTCCTTTACCATCTTATTATTCAAGTTTGAACCATTATCAGTAATGATCCGTTCAGGAATACCGTATCTGCAAATTATATCCCTTTTGATAAATCTGGCCACCACCTGCTTCGTCACATTGGCATAAGATGCTGCTTCCACCCACTTGGTGAAGTAATCAATCGCGACTAGGATGAAGCGATGCCCATTATAAGCAATAGGCTCAATCTTGCCAATCATATCAATTCCCCACATGGAGAAAGGCCACGGAGAAGCCATAACATTCAGTGGACTGGGTGGCACATGGATCTTATCAGCATAGATCTGGCACTTGTGACACCGCTTGGCGAACTTGAAACAATCCGTTTCCATGGTTAGCCAGTAATAACCTGCCCGCAGCAACTTTCTTGTCATAGCATGCCCACCAGCATGTGTACCAAAAGTTCCTTCATGGACTTCTTCCATGAGTAAATTGGCTTCCTTCTCGTCTACACACCGGAGGAGTACCGAATCGTGGTTCCTTCTATACAGAACACCGTCGGGATTTAGATAGAAGTTGCCTGCTAATCTCCTTAGAGTCTTCAATCACGACTGGATGCCCCAGTCGGATATTCCTAGTTCTTCAGGAAATTATGTATGTCGAAATACCAAGGCTTACCGTCAGATGCTTCATCAATTGCAAACACAAAGGCCGACCTATCGAGGCGAGATATGACAATCCTGGGAGCCTCGTTCCAGTAGTTGACCTTATACATCGAGGATAGCGTTGCAAGGGCGTCTGCCATTTGATTCTCCGCCCGAGGTACATGATGGAACTCCACCTTATCAAAGAAAGGTAACAACCTTCTCGCATAATTCATGTACGGTACCATATTAGGTTGGCGTGTCTCTCACTCTCCCTTAATCTGATTCACAACCAATGCTGAATCCCCATATACGTCCAGATTCTTGATCCTCAGATCGATAGCCTCCTCCAACCCCATAATGCAAGCTTCGTACTTAGCTTCGTTATTCGTTACTGGAAAAGTTAATCTGGCGGTAAACGGGATGTGCGACCCGTGGGGAGTTGTAATAATTGCCCCAATCCCCACTACCGTACAAATTGACAGCCCCGTCAAAAATCAATCGCCACTGGGAACTCCGCCCAGGACCTTCGCCCGGCAACGGCTCATCACAATCTTTAGCCTTCAAGTACATTATCTCCTCATCAGGAAACTCAAACTTCATAGGCTGATAATCCTCAATCGGCTGCTCGGCAAGATATTCGGACATAACACTTCCCTTAATGTCCTTCTGGTAAACATACTGGATATCGTATTCTGTCAATACCATCTGCCATCTAGCAATCCTTCCAGAGAGCGCTTGCTTTTTAAACACATATTTGATCGGATCCATCTTCGATATCAGCATGGTTGTATGGTTCAGCATATACTGTCTTAGACGTTTGGCAGCCCACGCCAATGCACAACACGTCTTTTCGAGCATAGAGTATCGAGATTCACAATCCGTGAACTTTTTACTCAAGTAGTAAACTGCATGCTCTTTCCGTCCTGTCTCGTCATGTTGACCGAGAACACAACCCATACTGTTCTCAAGAACCGTCAGATACATAATCAGTGGCCGTCCTGCTACTGGGGGTATCAACACCGGAGGTTCCTGCAAGTATTCTTTTATCTTTTCAAATGCCCTCTGGCAATTGTCGTTCCAGACCACCGCTTGATCTTTCTTTAACAGTTTGAACAAAGGTTCACACGTGGTCGTTAGGTGAGAGATGAACCTAGCAATGTAGTTCAACCTCCCTAGGAATCCACAGACTTCTTTTTCTGTTCTCGGTGCTGGCATCTCTTGTATTGCTTTTATTTTTGCAGGATCAATCTCGATTCCTTCCTTGCTCACAATGAACCCCACTAGCTTCCCGGATCTCACTCCGAAGGTACACTTGTTAGGATTCAGCCTCAGCCTGAACTTCCTCAGCCTCTTGAACAACTTCAGCAGATTAACCAGATGTTCTTCCTCCGTTTGAGACTTGGCAATCATGTCATCGACATACACCTCAATCTCTTTGTGCATCATGTCGTGAAAAAGCGTTGTCATAGCCCGCTGGTACGTTGCCCCAACATTTTTCAAACTAAAGGGCATCACCTTATAACAGAAGGTTCCCCACGGGGTGATAAAGGTCATTTTTTCCATATCCTCCGGAGCCATTTTGATCTGGTTGTACCCCGAAAATCCATCCATGAAAGAGAATACCGAAAACTGAGCCGTATTGTCAACTAACACGTCAATATGCGGCAACGGGAAATCATCTTTCGGGCTCGCTTTGTTTAGATCCCTATAATCAACACACATTCGAACCTTGCCATCTTTCTTTGGCACAGGCACGATATTAGCGACCCAAGTGGGATAAGTGGTGACAACCAGGAATCCAGCATCCCATTGCTTCTGCACTTCTTCCTTTATCTTTACAGCCATGTCAGGACGAGTCCTTCTGAGTTTCTGCTTCACGGGTGGGCAATCTTCCCTCAACGGCAGATGATGAACGACCATGTCGGTATCCAAACCTGGCATGTCCTCGTAGGACCAAGCAAATATATCACTGTATTCCCACAACATCTCAATAAGCTCTTGCTTGATGTCAACCTGCAACGCGGCCCCTATACGGATATTCCTGACGCATTCTTCAGACCCTAAATTGACAATATCAATCTCTTCCTGGTGAGGCAGAATGACTCTCTCCTCTTGCTTCAACAACCGACTCAGCTCTTCTGGTAAGTCACTATCCTCAACAATCTCCTCCTCAGCTTGGAAGATCGGATGCTCGAAGTCTAAACGAGTCATAGGAAGTCTTTGGTCGATGTCATCTGAAAATTCATGAATCCTGCGAGGGAAACGGTTAAGTGCTTCAAAATGATATACAAGCGAAATACATAACCACGCTGCCATTTTATTGAAAAATAAAAAAACAGAAAGAAAAGGATCACAACTTTTGAATGTAAAAAACGTCGTCATTTATTGATCATGCAAACATACAGGTAAACAGTTAGGCCCTAAGACGAGGTCAACGATGCCCCGGGCAAGGCATGTGATCATACAATGATTGAAAAAACAACGCATTACTGTTTGGTGACTTGGATGACGTCTTGGATGGACCAGTTGCATAGGCTTTGCCCCGGCGTGCTGGGTCGAATCCATGCATCCATGTCGCAGTCGCTATCCACTTCCTCCGTATCAGACACGGCATTAATCCTTTCGAAGCTAACTCCTCCGGGCATGAACACGACAGGTCCCTTGTACTTAGGCGCACTCTGTGAGGGAGATGGGCGGTACCCCAAGCCATACCTATCTTGCTTCACTGGTATGTCCGGAATCTGCCCCCACTTCTGAGTCTCTCCTGCTTGCACCAACGCCTTGGCTTCTTTATATGAGGAGACGACCACCTCTTGCCCTTCACTCTTCACCGAAGCTTCTTCTTTAACCTTCACCCCTTCGAACGCCTGACACAACGTTTCATGAATCTCTCCATCTACCTCCACGTATTTGAAGGAAGACAAATGACTGACTAAGATATCCTCTTCGCCACACACCGTCACAATACTCCCCTCAACCATATACTTCAGCTTCTGATGGAGCGTAGAAGTTACTGCCCCAGCGGCATGAATCCAAGGTCTCTCGATCAAACAGCTATATGCAGGCTGGATGTCCATGATGTAAAACACTGTATCAAACACCTCCGGACTTACCTGGATGGGTAACATTACTGACCCGAATACCGACCTCCTTGTTCCGTCAAAGGCCCTCACCACCAAATCACTAGGGGTGCACAACAACCCACGGGTATCCAATTTCAACAGGGCTTTCTTTGGTAACACATTCAACGAGGACCCAATGTCCACCAACACATGGGATAAAATCGTGCCCCGGCATTCGATAGAGATGTGCAAGGCATTATTGTGATCACGCCCTCTAGGCGTTAGGTCAAAATTCGTGAATCCCAAACCATGCCCAGCGTTAACATGTGCCATAACTCCCTCCAGCTGATTAACTGAAATCTCTTGCGGCACGAAGGATGTCTCAAGTACCTTCAACAGGGCATTTCTATGCGCCTCAGAACACAACAACAGCGATAATATGGAGATCTTTGACGGGGTTTGCTGCAGGTGATCTACGATCTTGTAGTCACTTTTGCGAATCAATCTCATGAATTCTTCCACATCTTTGGTTATCTGTTCCTTCTCCTTACTCCCCGAAGATTCCCCCTCAACAACTTTGTTCTTACCCCTGGCGAGCCTCTCTGCCTCGACCTCAGGTGAAGTGAAAATTCTCCCGCTCCGGGTTATACCACCCGCTCCCACTATGTTGTCTACGGATCCCGCTGGCGGATCATTCAAGTCAATCTTTTCCCCATTACAATACACCTCAGCACCATAGCACCACGGGACTGCCTTTGTGCTCTCATAAGGGACTGGTTTAGCCTTGGTAATAGTAATGGTCGGCCTTTTCGATGATGCCGGAATCGTCACTGATTTGAACGGAATGGTGATCATAGCAATCTCCCTGCGCTCTTTTTCAGATTCTGTCTCAACAGACTTCTCTCGCCCCACAGACCTGTCAAACTGCAAGGTTCCTTCATCAATCAAACCTTGAACTCCCCTTTTCAACTTCTCACAGCCCCCAGGTTGAACCAAACAGTCAGCACACTCTTCACTGCAACCGGGATAGACACCTCCTTTCAATAAACGCTGCTTTACGTAACTCAAAGGGGTTTTCAGCTCGCTCACTTCCGAAACCAAGTTCAACTCACCATCTGCCAGGATTGCATTGGCCCCAGCCCCACCATGCTTGGGCATTGGCTGTTGCGTGATATTGGGACCGTCCTTCCCGAAGTTAATAGCCGTACTATCAAGCAAATCCTGTACTTTATGCTTGAAAGCTAGGCAATTTTCAATATTGTGCCTTGGTGCACCCGAATGGAAGTCACAGTGCTCATTAACATCATACCCGACTGGTGGCTGGCCGGTTGGTGGTGCTAAGGTCCTCTTCTCGACTAGCTGCAATTTCAATAAAGTTTGAAGGAGTTCTGCATATGATACCGGCGGTACCTCGAATACTCTCCTCGGTCGTGGGTTCTGAAGTCTGCGCTGATTATTATTAGGCTGCTGCTGAGCCTGCTGCTGTGGTTGTTGTCTCTGTTGCTGAGAAGGCCCTGGGATAGTTACGCTTGCAACTTGCGACTGCTGATGCCAGTTCTGACCTCTATTCCTCCGTCGAGCATTGTATACAGCGTTGGTGTCACCTTGCCTTTTACCACCAAACGTCTTCTTATTACCTCCTGCGGAACTGGACTCGCCCATTTGAATTTTACCAATCTTCACTCCGTTTTCAATGCGCTCCCCCATCAAGATCAACTCAGAGAAGGTACTCATCGAAAAATTGAGCAACCGGTCATAGTACATTCCAGAAAAAGTTCCTATGAACATATCCATCATTTCGCGCTCCACCATCGGAGGGTGTACCCTAGCAGCCAGATCTCGCCATCTCTGGGCGTATTCCTTAAAGCTCTCACTAGACTTTTGAGACATGCTCTGCAGCTGGACTCGGTTAGGGGCGAGATCACTATTATATTGATAATGTCGAACAAAAGCCTCTGCCAGCTCTTTCCAACTCCTGATCTGAGTAGGCTCCAAGCTCATGTACCACTCCAGCGATGGCCCTGACAGGCTATCCTGGAAGAAGTGCATTAGCATCTTTTCATCCTCAGAATATGCGGACATATGCCTGTAAAACGCGCGCACATGCACCCTAGGGCATGTATCCCCTTTGTACTTATCAAATGACGGCGCTTTGAATTTCAGTGGGACCCTCAACCCTGGGACCAGCCCCATATTTGACATATCCAGCCCAAGAGCATTCTGGTTGGCTAATTCGTTCACTTTCTCTTCTAGCAATCTCATCCGATGGTTGTCATACCTAGCTCTTTCATAACCCTCATTTTGACCAGAGAACACATCCTCCTGACGATCCTCCCAGCGAGGTACTGCATCGTATCCAACATAATCTGCATCACGGCCTAGACCCGTTTGGAAGTACCTGGGGTCGTACCTCAGATTGCCCATCTCTTGAGCGTTGTATGCACCAGTTCCATATCCAAGATTACCATAACCATAGCCACCAAACCCAGCCTTGGCGCCAGCAATGTTGCCATACCCCATGTTCACACCATTGAAGCCCTGGTTACCATTATTACCATTCATTCTGACGTTCTCAGCGCCCCCATTGAAACCCTGGTTGACATTACCCACAAATATTCCAGCAGTATCTGTATTGGCATTCATATTACCGGCGTTCCCACCTCCGCCTGCAGGACCAGTTTCTCCAGCATTCAAACCGGTTACGGGAATAGCATCAGCACTTTGACGATTCTCAACTCGGGGAGAAGCAGCAATGTTTTCACCACGCGGTGTCCCGTTGTTTTCAGCCCGTGCGACTATCGGTTGAACCAGATTCTGCAGCTGCTCTTGTCCTTTGGCGATGGTCTCCATGGTTTGCATGAGCATGGCCATCCTGTCATGCATTTCTTGCATTTCACCCTGCACGTTGTCCATGATCTTCTTGTGAGTAGTTCTGGTAGAGTAACGGTGGACCCGCTTTTCTGCAATCCTGAAAATACCTGGATATATGGATGAAGAATGATAAGGAACATGGATCACAAACCTATAATGCAATGTGATTTATGCAAACAACAACGCAAAAATGCTAACGTGCATGTGCGCGTTGGGGATATTTCCCCCTCCAATTCCAGTGTCAAGGTAGCAAGACAAAAGAAACCATAAAGATAATATTTAGAAAAACCCTCATATATTGGAAAAACAGTCTCGTCAAGGTGTTACACAACTATGCTCCATACAACTGATATGATAAAGGAGGATCCCAACCAACACGCCTGGTGGTGATCTCAACACGTAGAATACAAGAAAGAAATCAAGTGCGGGTACGGTCGCAGAAATCCTCAATCAGCTTCTTCGTCTCTGGGTGATCCGGTCGATAAATCAAGCCTTCTATCAACTGATCCCTTTTCCTGACCATTCCTTGGATATCTCTGACAAAATCTTCCCAAGCCTTATCTTGGGCATCATCCTCAGGTTTGGGCCTCTTGGTGTCTGCTCTGCGCTGACAATCTTCCAGATTCTTCATGGCATCAATCAGTTTGCGTTCGGCCTCGTATAGACGGCATGCTTCTTCTTCAAGCTCTTCAGTCTTCACTTTAACCTGTTCTCCCAACTGAGCAACCTGTATCTTTAGCTCTTCTTCCCGTTCTTTGCGTTTGGCCATAGTGAGGTCCCAATGCTCTCTGAACTTAGCTAACTTCGTGTAGGCCCTTTCCAGCTCTTGTTTCTTAGTAGCCAATACACTGCTAACTGAGTCTACATCTAACTCCAGACGCTTCTTGGTTTCAGTCAACTCCAATAAAGTAGTCTTCAGATGTTTCAAAGTTTCGGCCTGTTGCTTGGAAAAATATCCTGTTTCAATCTTTTCATGACGAAGCTGGGCGTTCTCTTTCTCTAAAGCTTCTTTAACCTTTGCTAACTCTTCTTTCTCCGCCATCAGCTGCTTGTATACCTGCATGTCTATAGTGGTGGGCTTCTCCACCGGAGAAGGATACAATGGCTGAACTGCAGGATAAGGCATAAGGAATTTCGTAGCTCGTCCACGAATCCATTCCACATACGGACCAAGAACTCGAGTACCCCCTTTGCTACATGAAGGCTTCCCTCTCTTATGCAGGTTCTTCCATGCTTTCTCAAGCTTGATCAACATCTCTTCCTCTATTGCCCCAGTGAGATACAGAGATTCCTGTATCTCCTCGGGCTTCGGCGCTTCCTGAGGTGCATACCCAAACTGCCTGATTAATAAGGAAGGGTTGTAATTGACACACCCTCTCCTTCCTATCAAAGGAACATTAGGGAATCCTTCGCATCTGTATATGACCTCAACTCCTAACACCTCCTCATTAACCCACACCATATTCTCAGAAGTCAACCCCATCAAGCGCTCAGGCCATCCTAAAGAATCAATAGAAGTGACGAAAGACCCTGACTTCGGCATATGACTAGTAAACCACCTGCACAGTAGAGGTACACAGCAAGAGACATTCCTTCCTCGCCGCTTTTCATTTTGGTAGTGAGTGGAATGGTGGATATCTCCCAGCAAGGTAGGAACTGGGTTCTTTGCAGCCAAAATATAGAAAGCATCTGCATCAACAAAATCAGGAAGGTTTGGGAACAATACAATGCCATAAACACACACAGCAAGGATGGCGTCAAAAACAACCCAGCCACCCTTCTTGGCATACTCCCGAGCCTTCTCCACCAAAACAACCAACGGAAATCCCCACGCATCTCCTCTTCTGATCATCTTCCCTGTCAGCTCAAACTCTCCTAAGTATAGAATATCAGAAAGCTTAGCCAGATTAGGCTTAGCGTCCGTGTGATAGAAAGGCATCTGCTCGCGAATCGGTATATCCAAGAGTGCAGAATACTCCTCCAGGGCAGGAGCCAAGACAAAATCAGGAAATACGAAACACCTGAGCTCAGCATCATAAAACTGCAACAGGGTGTAAATGCTGCTGATCTCATAAGCCGAGGGCTGGTAAACATAAGTCAGGATCCTCCCATATGTCTTCCTGAAATCTCCCATCACCTTCTTCCTAGCAATAGTAATTAACTCTGACAACAGACTGATATCTGGAGACGGGAATCTGTAGGGTAACACTCTCTTCATGGCTTCCATGTCTTGCTAGGAAACAAACACTGGAACTGGGAGGGGAAATATGTACCTGCAATACACACTCGTTAGTTGGATGCAAATGGTGATGCAATAATGCAATATGATAAATGATGCAATCAGTGAACACATGGGTCATGCTGTATCCTGAAGAGGAACATCTCTGTGATGTCAAGAACGGAAAACCACCACAGTCACCAGAACCTCATGACACTGATTATCATCTGACACCCAAAATACCAATCCCCTGGTAAGAAATCCATCTGAACCTCTGTAACTGACGAGAAAACCATCTGATAATAGTATCAACCTCAGACAAGAAATCCATATGATCCAAACAACACACCTGTTAACGAGCCAAGAAAACCATCTGATAAATACTGAATCATGGTTTCTGAAGGCCAGTTTTCCTGCAATAACCCAATCCCTCTCACAGGTATGGACCTAATCCACGGACAAAGGTACGGCATCCTATGCGGTCATCAGCGTCACAGACTTTCATGAGAGACGATACGATTCCTAGAAGGAGTGGCATCATCAAGTCATGAAGAGGCCTCACTTAGCTGACTTCCAATTGATCGGTCCCCAGAGTCGACAATCCTCACATCTGGACTCCCCTCAGATCCTCAGGATCGGAAAGGAGCACCTCAGAGAGAACCTCGTCTGAGCGCAGATTTTGTAGGGAACGGTGCCTGCTCAGCAAACAGGTTCGTCTACTACTCTCCACAACTATGTCTAGGTGCATACTCAAGCCCAGGTCCGGCTTCTCACTCATAATAACCTCCCTCTCCCACAACAATAATCACAATAATATAGTGCTGAAAGTAAATGCGGAAAGGTAAAGGCGCGGAAAAGTAAAGTGCAGAAAGGTAAAACACATATGCGCAACACCCAACAGGTAAACACCCAAGCGCTAGGACTGACTCGCGTAGGGGATGGGAAACGGTCCCAGCATAAGGGATGGAAAAAGTCCCTAAATGCTCAAATCCCCAGCAGAGTCGCCAGCTGTCGCTACTGCGAAAATCGGCGCCGGCATGACAGAAGAGTCGCCACCGTGCGTTATTTATCCCAACGGAGGGAAAGGGAACGCTCGAAGTAAACCTCGCAAAAAACGGGAAAGGTATGGTCATCGCAACCAAAACCTGGGTTCGGGAGTCGGTTACGTAAGGGGAAGGTATTAGCACCCCTCACGTCCGTCGTATTCGACGGGATCCACGCTTGGTGTTTATAAGGAAAAGGGTGTGTTTATCTATCTACGCTAGTGGTCAGTCTGAAAAGAAAAGAAAAAGGACAGGACTCGACAGAACATACGCTGTTCTGGGCCTACGTACTCCCTCGTGCAATGGGAAAGTCAGAGTCAATGTAGTTTGACTACCTACGTCTAGACGGGGGGGAAAGGTTGCTCGCCAGGATATCGCGTCCTGTGCCTACGTACTTCCACACGGCGTGGAAGATCAGAGCAAACGTAGTTCGGGCTACACATGACACAAGCTGTTCAAGTGTTTTTTATGGGAAAATGCACCTTAACCAAGGGTTTTCACAGTCCAGGAGGACAAAAAAGTTTTGATGTTTGTTCAAATCTTTTGACGGAAGAAATGATTTCACTTTTGTTTTATCCTTTATTAAGTGTTTTTCTGTTGTTTTGAGAAAGGAAAGAGACACCCTAAAACTATGGTTAAAAAGGGGAATCTACCTAATGTTATCATGCCTGGTTAACCAACCTAATGTCTATCATAACTCCTCCACAGCAGAGAAGTTAGAGCTCCTAAGGGATCATGGCAACGGAACTAAACAACAAACAGGAATCACTGCAAAGTAAAGAAATACTGGAAATATGCATGAATGCAACAACCAAACAATCAAGGCACAAAGGCCACAAACCACAGAGGCAAGGGAGCTCAGCTCTACCAAATACCAGCAAGCAAAGCCACTCAATAACAATCAAGCAGAAGGAGGACCACCTCAACTTCTCATGCACACAAAGCCTATTTATAAGATGCACCTATCTCAGAAATATCTAGATGAACCCCTAAGTCTAATGCAGCACAGCACCACACAAGTCAAACAACCCACAGAGAAGGCTAACCATCCTGGCAAACTCCTATCCAAAAGCATGAAACTACCCTGAGCAAGACCCTGAACAACCCTAAAACAAAACCCTAATCTACCTCTGAGCAAAGCCCTAAGCAAAACCCTAATCAAATCTCTAAGCAAAGCCCTAAAGCAAAACCCTACACAAGAGGAATCAATCCCAGTCTTTAAGCTTCAAGACAAGCTTACCAAAGAAAGGGAGCTAAGTAGACAGACCCATAGTGCCTTCCTCAGGAAAGTACCAGGAGGCTCCTACTTAGGAATCATATCCCATGTGGCTCAACAACTGTGAACGGTTTACATTCCTCCTCAGGAGAAACTAAACTCACATGAAGGCTCCAACATCATTGGATACTTGAGAAATCCTACATGAACTAAGGGAACTAAGTGAACAGACCCATAGTGCCTTCCTCTGGAAAATACTAGGGGGGCTTCCACTTAGGAATCATATCCCATGTGGCTCAACAACTGTGATCGGTTTACATTCCTCCTCAGGAGAAACTAAACTCACATGAAGGCTCCAACATCATCGGATACTTGAGAAAGAGGTGAGAAGAAAGAAATGAAAGACGTCCATAGTACCTTCCTCAGGAAAGTACCATGAATTTCCCTCAAACTTCAGGGTCTCAAACCTCACAGAAAGAGAGCAAGCTCCTAAACCAGGTCTTCAATCCATGCATCCTTGCAAGCTCCATCATGTCTTCATCCAGCCTCCATCTTCAAGAAGAAACCACAGGCCCTCAAACCAAAAGAAACTACCTCTAAAGTTCAACCACAGTTGAACTTCAAAGTCAGAAGCCCTCAATACTTCTCCTATTCTCAAGCTCAAGCAAAAATAACAGAACACCCTATAAAAATCTACCAAAAATCTAGGGGAAACCTACATGCCTCTATGATCCCAAGATCAAATCTCGAAGCCTAAGTCAACTTCTAAGGCTACTAAACAATCCCTAACAAGTGAATGGTCAAGAGTTAACCGGCAAGTGATGAGGTCTCTACTCTCTAACCCTAAAACAACATCAATCAATTTCTAAAAAAAACTATGAAAAATATATGGGGAGCATGCATTAGTCTAGCACAACATACTAAAAAAACTAAAGCAAAATTCAATACCAAATGAGAGAACTAAAATCAACAAGGCAGACACATCACAAACCAATTATTCAATACCAATTAAAATTCAAAAATGCAAATAAAAATGAAAATGCATGATCAATTCAATATTTTTGCACTATAAAATTCTAAATTGAATTAGGAACCTATGGAAAAAAGAAGGGAATTAATCGGATACTCCTACTATTTTTTATGAAATACTTTCTAACATGGACAAAACAAAGAAATTGAAAACGAAAATAAAACAGGGGGGTGCATTAGCAAAACACCCTAGTTGTTCAGACTGGGCCCAAATATAGGGGGGGCGCATAGCAATTAGGGCAAAGGCCCAGTCACCAAATTCATTCTCACAAACAGGGGGGTACGAGTAAAGAGGGGGTAGTAATATCAATCTCATATTGGGCCTAGCCCGACCCTAACCCTAACCCCACCACCAATTAACAAAACCATCTCTGCCTCTCCCCATCTGACTACTGTTCATCACACCAAACCCTAGCTGCGCCGTTCCCTGAGATTCTCTCTCAAACCCTCTTCTGAAACTCTCAAACTCTCACAAATCTCAAACAAACCAACATTCCCAAACTCAAATCCATTCAACCCTAACCTAGACTCTATTCGAATCAAAACGAAATCAGAAAATCTCAGCAATCAGAAGGACAAACGCAACCAGAATCACATGAACACGTACCTGGATATGGAATACGAACAGCTCGTGGAGTTCCTTTGCTGAAGAAGACTGGATAATCTCAAGACGTTACGCAAGGAGTCTTGATGAAGGTTCTCAAGGATCACTGAAAAACTTGAAGATCTGGGCGAACACAGTACTCTAGACGAACATGCAAGATGAAGATCTTGGATGGAGAAACGGAGAACACCTCAGTAATTTCTGACAGAAGCAACGATGAAGGTCTCGACCTCGATCTCCTTGAAGAAGATGTATGAATGTCCTGGAATTCTTTCTGGGAATCTTGAAGATACTTGAAGGTGGATGAAGATCGTGGACGAAGGTCTGGGCGCAGACTTTGATTGTTCTTGGACAGCAAAGCGAAGCTATGGAGAATCTTGCAGGTTCTCTGAGAAGATCTGAGAAAATCGCCGGTGGATATGTGCTTAGATGAAGTTTCCGGCGAGGTGATGTTTTCCGGCGAGAGGGAGATCGAGGTAGACGGAAAAGATTGGATGAAACCTGGATTGCTGAGAAATTTGCAGATTCCGGCGAGATTACCAGCTTCCGGTGACCGTTGCGGTGGAGGAGGGTGGTCCGGCGGGCGGCTGCATGGCCGACGATGGGGGGCTTGAGTGGATTACAGGTGTCGTTGGGGAAGATTGAGAATTGAACGCGTGGTAGGAGGAAGGCTGGAAGGAGGACGCGTGTGAGAGAAAGGAGGATAGTGGAATGGTGCGCTGGCAGAGGGGGAGAGTAGTCGGGTGAAAACGTGGCAGGAGGGGGAGAGTAGTGGGGATAAAACGTGGCAGGAGGGGGAGAGGAAAGAGAAGGACGCGTGGGCAAGCTCTTATATAGCCACGTGGAAAAAATTTGGACCTCTGAAATTGGACTTTGACTGAAGACTGGCCCATTACCTTGGATTACACGGACTAAACCCAATTACCAGACTGATTATGGACTGAAATTAATGCTCTAATCAACTAAAGAAAACTCTTAATCAAAATTAGACTAATAAAACCTAATTAATCTAATTGAAAATTTAAGAATTAAACCTAATTAAAACTCTAACAACCATTAGCTCTAAAACCACAATCTATTAATGCGTACAACAATTATGAAAAATATGAAAATTCAATTAAAATCTAACAACTCTAATTATACTCTAAAAATGCTAATAAAATCCATTAATCTACTTAATATCTAAAAAAATCTATAATATTTCTGAAAAACATTTTAAAACCACTACAATCTATTAAAATAAAGTCTAGAAATTTCTAAAATCTATGCATTCTAT
The DNA here is from genome assembly GCA_963859935.3 of Lathyrus sativus. Lineage (NCBI taxonomy): Eukaryota > Viridiplantae > Streptophyta > Magnoliopsida > Fabales > Fabaceae > Lathyrus > Lathyrus sativus. The sequence goes on along the minus strand of CAWUDS030005271.1, from coordinate 28,435 downwards.
TAATTTTCTATATTATGATTAAAAACTATGTTAATATCTATTAAACTAAAAAAAACAAATTAAAACTATTAAAATCTATTAAAAGAAAATTCTATCAAACTAATATCTAAAACTTAATATCTAAAAAAAGAAGTTATTCTTAAATCTACTTAAAACAAAATATAAAATTCTAAAAAGATTTAAAACTATTAAAAATATTAAAAAATCTATTTAAATTCTAAAAAATCTATAAAGCCTATTTAAAATCTACAAAAGGCTATTAAACCCTAAAAATGCAAACAGAGGCAAATAACCAACATAAAAGAGAGCGCGAGACCAGATCGAAGCAAACAGTAAACCCCGGGCATCAGAATATCCCAAAAACCACCATGTAAGCTGAAAACACCGAGGAGCGCACAATTTCCCGAAAATAAAACCCTAATTATCTAGACTGGATCTGAAATATCCGGTAGATGAAAACCAAGCTGTAACCCTGACATCCTCTGTCTGCGCACAAATGTCATGCATCTGATATGCGAATACGAATTTAAACCACGAACCAGATAGGAGAACCGGTTGGTCAAATTTTAGGGTGCAACAATGGGCATGTGTGGCAACATGTGCCTGATGCTGGTGCATGTTGCGAGAACTACCTCCTCGGCTAAGAACCTGTTCCCTCCCATGTAGTTTGAAACACCTATCCTTTGTATGCCCTGATCGGTTGCAATGCTCACAATATAATTTTTCACGACCATTCTTAGATGATGATGATGGTGGTCCTTGTCTTGTTGTTTTGCTAGCTACTAGTGCTGACACATCCAGGGGCTGTTCATGAAGCATAGCTTGACGACAGGTCTCCTCACTACGAACAGTGTAAAAAACTTCATTAAGATCAGGAAATTTTTCCTTGCCCAAAATCTGCACCCGAATAGGGTCAAATTCAACATTAAGGTCGGCTAAGAAATCAAAGATCCTATCCCGCTCAACAACAATATTCAAGGTGGCAGTATCCTTGCTACACTCCATCTTCAAATTCTGATATTGATCCAACTCAATCCAAAAACCATTGAGAACTCCAAAGTAATCGTTGACCGAAAGACTTCCCTGCTTAGTGTTGAAGATTTTCCTCTTTAAATCATAACAAGCAGACATATCTTGTTTCATGGAATAACTTCGACGAAGATAATCCCAAACTGCCTTTGCACTTGAGAGATACATGCAATTTCTACTAATTTCTGGAGATATGGAGTTCCAAAGCCAAGTAATAATAGCAGAATCATCTTTATCCCAGGAAGGGAAATTAGGAGCAGTAACCAGAGGAGGATTGCCTTCAATATGATCTAGCATGTCACAACATTTTAGAGTGTGTCTGATGAACTGAGACCATTGAAAATAATTTTTTTTCCGGTAAGCCAATAACCTTTTTGAACGACAAAATCCTTAGCATTAAATGGTACTGGTGGATTTGTGGGAGGTGGAGGCGGAGGTGGTTGTTCGTTAATAATCTCGGCCATTGAAGGGATAATCGAGAGGAACAAACAGAACAACAATGATCCAAACACCCAAAAAAAAAAACTGCAAGGATGACCGACAGTGAAAGAAAAAAAAACTCCGTTACAACAGCGGCTAGGGTTTATGCGGAAGCGAGACCCCCAAAAAACAGGAGCTCTGAAACCATGTTGTAAAATATTTCACTGATGGAATTAAAAGTTCTGCTTACAATGTTGCAACTACATGCTTTAAATAAGAGAGAATAGAAAACCTAATGGGTTTTGACTAATGAGCCTCATTACTAATACTACTAATTACTATTTACAGTCTAATATTTACAACACTATGGATGAATGGTATGATATTCAATAGCCACTTATCCATGTTGGTCAACTGGAGTCCCTATAAAGATTTCAAGGTTTCAAAGGGGTTAAGACAAGGTGACCCACTTTCACCTTTCTTGTTCGCGTTGGTTGTTGAATGTTTGGCTTACTTGGTGAAAAACGCAGCTACTTGTAACTACCTAATAGGTGTGTGTTTAAACAATCATCCTCCTATAAATCTAATACAATTCACAGGTAACACGGTTATTGCATGCGATAGCTCGTGGTCGAACCTTTGGGGATTAAAATCCATTCTCAGAGGTTTCAAATTAATTTTTGGCTTGCAAATTAATTTCTGGAAAAGTAATCTTTATGGGATTGAGGTAGAAGAATCTTTCCTCTTGGCTGCTTCGCACTTCCTAACTTGCAAGATGGGTAAGCTCCCATTCAAGTTTCTTGGCCTAGGCATTAGAGGGAACCATAAAAGGGTCTCCTTCTGGAAACCTGTGTTAGACTGTATCAAAGCTAGGCTCTCCTCATGGAAAGGCAATCTTTTATTTATTGGCAGTAGAATCACACTCATTAACTCTACACTTACAAACATGTCGATTCACTACCTATCATTCTACAAAGCTCCATCCAAGGTGATCAAGGAAATCAAAACCCTATAAAGGAAGTTCTTATGGACTGTGAGGCTTGACAAACATCATATTTCATGGGTGCGTTGGTCGTCAATTTGCAAACACAGGTAACGTGTTATTAACAATATTGTAGTATTTTACTTTGAACTACTTCACGATTGTTGGTGGCATGCAATCAATACTCTTTATTTCATTGACAATAACATCTTTTATTGGTACTTGTGGCTTCATATTCAATTTCAAGTTTTGATTAAATTTGTCAAAGTTCAAGCATGTGACATTGGTAAAGGAGTAAATTAATTATGTTTCAAACACTTAAAAGAAAATATCTTGCTACCCGAAATGTGTCGGTATAACTCAATAACTCTTGAAAATGAGAATTCACCTGTTAATATGTGTTTTTCATAGTCAATAGTTGTTAAAGTTGATTCTCGTTGCTCCATATGTTGATAATATTGGTGCATAAGAAGAAAGAAGATGATGATGATGAAGATGAAAGAGAGAAGATAGAAAAACATAACTAACTTCTCAATAGAAAATGAATATATTAAAATTTATTACAACTTAAAACTTAACTTCTACTTATATACACTCAATCAAGCTAAATGCAATTCAAATTAAACTCAAATGAACTCTAAATAAAATGCTAAATAATTGGGATTACACTATAATATCATCCCTTAATCCATATTTAGAACTATAATTAGCAACACCAATTCCATCCCTCAATTTGATAAAATATTTAGTCTTGATTGCTTTGGTCAGCACAACTGACAGCTGCTCATGAGTGTTATAATGCACAACTTCAAACACTGCATTCTAAACCTAGTTTCTCATAAAATAGAACTTCATATCAATGTGATTTCTTCTTTCATGCAACACTGAATTTTTGGCAAGGCTTATAGATGATTTGTTGTCAATCATCAACTTCACAGGCTGGATCACCTTAATCTTCAGGTCCTGTAACAAGTTAAGAATCCGTACAACTTGACAATCATTCAAAGCACTTGGAATGTACAAAACTTCATAGGTTGATAATGCAACAACTGGTTGATTCTTAGTGCACCAAGAAATATGACCTTCCAGATACTTGAAGAATTATCTAAAAGTACTTCTTATGTCAACTCTGTCTCCACACCAATCAGAGTCTAAATAACATATCAGCTACGAATGAGATTTAACATCAGAGGGGAACAAAACTCCATATCTCAGAGTCCCTTTGATATACCTCATTATTCTAACAACAACTTTTTAATGTGATCACTTTGGTTTGTTCAAAAACCTACTCACCATTCTAATTGCATAGCAAATGTCAGGTATGGTATTACAGAGATATCTCAATGAGCCTAAAAATTGTTTGAAAATTATAGCATCTACATCATCACTCTCAACATCAAAATCCAACTTGTGATTTGTTTCAACAGGTGTGATTGCAAACTTACAACTCATTAGTACAAATCTCTTCAAAAGCTCAAGTTCTTACTTCATCTAATGCAATATTATACCCTTATTAGAGTATGAAATCTCCATCCCTAAAAAAGATGTCATATTTTCCAGATCAGTCATCTCAAACTCATTCATCAACACCTTCTTGGACTTAGCTATCTCATATAAACAACTTCCTATTAGCAATATGTCATCAACACGGAGACACACTAGAATCATATTACTATCAGATGTATGCTGAACATAAATGTCGCACTCCATCTTACATTATTTGAATCCTTGATGCTTGAAAATTGAATCAATTTTTCAGATTCCAGACTCTAGGAGATTGTTTCAGTCCATTGAAGGCTTTATGCAACTTGTACACATCCTTTCCTAATTCTTTTTCCCAAATCCAACAGGTTGTGACACATAAACTTCCTCTTGTAAAGGGCCATTCAAAAATGCATATTTTACATCTAAATGCATCATAGGACAATTTCTATTAGCATTTATAACAACCACCAATTTGATTGTTTCATGTCTAGCTACAGGTGCAAACACTTCAAAGTAATCTAAAATAAATTTATGTAGAAATCCTCTAGCTACTAACCTTACTTTGTGTTTGCCAACTGATCCATCTGCCTTTAGTTTCACCTTGTAAACCCATCTAAATTTGTTTCTTGGAAGCTAAGTCAACTCCAAAGTCTTGTTTTTTCTATGGCCTCAAGTTCTTCTTTCATGGCCTTTAGTCACACTTTCTTCTTGAAAGCTTCTTTAGTACTCATTGGCTCAGATTCTACCAACATGGCACATTGAATGACTTCCCCTTCAGAGTCTATCTCCATATCTTGCAACATGTCTAAGTTTACAAATCTTCTTGATATTTGTATGATTCTTTGTGGTCTCTAAAATTATTTGAAATCTTTTTCAGATGCTAGAACAGTATCAGATGCTGGATGTTTACCTTCAGAATCTAGTCCACCTTCAGAGGCATGACCACTAGAGTCATGATTACTATCAGAGTCTGGATCATCATCAGAATCATATTCATCTTTAGAGTCAGACTCATCTTCAACATCAGAGTCGCCTTTAGACTCTGACTCATCTTCAGAAGTATATTTCCTTCAAAGGCAGACCCTCCTTTTAAATATTAAATATCTTCAAAAGTTAACTTAGGTGTTAGCATTGCACAAGAGTTGGATTGAGACTTGTTCCAATCCCACAATTTTGATTCTTTCACAATGACATATCTGTTGAATTCAACTTTGTTAGTGACATGACAATAGAGCTTATAAGTGTCGCTACTGCGAAAATCGGCGCCGACTGAACAGAAGAGTCGCCACCGTGCGTTATTTATCCCACGGGAGGGAAAGGAAACGCTCAGAGTAAACCTCGCACAACACGGGAAAGGTATGGTCATCGCAACCAAAACCTGGGTTCGGGAGTCGGTTACGCAAGGGGAAGGTATTAGCACCCCTCACGTCCATCGTACTCGATGGGATCCACGCTTGTTTTCGGGTATGGATTGTTATTCTATCTAAACTATAGGTCAAGGGTGAAAAAGAAAATAAAATGAAAATAAAAATGACTCGGCAAAGTATCGCACTTTATGCCTACGTATTCCCGTCTGGAACGAGAAATCAGAGTCAACGTAGTTCGCCTACCTACGGGAAAGGAGGGGAAGGTTGCTCGCTAGGATATCGCATCCTATGCCTACGTACTTTCATACAGCATGAAAGATCAGAGCAAACGTAGTTCGGGCCACGTACGACACAAGCTTGTCTTGATTGATTTTATTCCTTCTGAAAAAGGTTTTTCTGATTAACAGTCCAAGAGGACAAAAATGACGTCTTGATGAGTTCACATTCTTTTACGGAAGAAGTGTCTTTTATTGTGTTTGAAATCTTTATGTGTTTTTCTGTTTGTTTTGAGAAAGAAAGAGACGGAACTCTAACCTACGGTTGCGAAAGGGAAACAAACTAACCTAATGTTATCATGCATGGGTTAAGACCTAGTGTCTATCATGCTCCTCTCTTGCACAGAGAGAAACAGAGATCCTACGGGATAGGCAGAAACAGAAACAATATCAGATATACAGTAAAACAGTAAAATGCATGGATGCAACAGTACAAGCGAGGCAAGGGAGTCCCACTCAACCTCGAACCTAGAAAACAATAGGCAAAAGTGAACAGGCTTCACTTTCAACCCAACAGGGTAAACAGCAAACAATACAGCCAGGAAACCAATCAGTACATCAGCAAATGAAATACAGCAAAAGAAACAGCATCAGCAGCTCTGACTCAACATCTGACTTCAAGTAATCTCCAATCAGCTACAGGCTTTAACAAGCATCAATCTCCATCTTCATGGCCCTCAGGCAAGGGCTTTGATCATCTGTCTTCTATCTGCCATGGCTTTTCTTCATGCTCAAACCTCCAGGATGAGGGATCAGTCACAAGAGTGAATTGGGTGTTAAGCAATCAGTTGACTACCAAGGGTGGTGAACAGACTGCTTCTAACACAAGAGACATTTTCTCTCAAGAGTTCTATCTCTTAGACACCATCACCAAGCCTTCCAAAGGAAGGGGGTGAGTGTCTTAGAGAGACTCTGAATCACAGAGAAGAATGGATGCAGACAAGGCAATCCATGTTTGAGAAACAAACTTTCTAACCTAGAGCTCTGCCTAGCTCCTAAACCCTAGTTTCTCAGCAGCTGCTAGCAAGAATCTCCTCTTCAACTCTGGAAGTTGATCTTCAATCTTTGGATCTCCAATGGTCTTCATCTCCTCAAGCCTTCAACTCTCCCAAGTCCCCAGACAATCCCAATACCCAAGCAAGCAAGCAATAATCCCCAGAGGGCACACCACACCAAACAATCAGATATACAGTATATTAATAGCAGTAGGGGAATCCTGACTTTTTCTCTAAGGGATCTAATAACTACCCATAGCCCCTATAGTCCCATAACTAATCTAGTTAAACCCTAAGTCCTAAGGGAAAGAAATTGATTCTCCTAAGTCATCATCTAAAACCCTAGTTTGTTCATGTTGTTCACACCTACACTAAGCACCTAAATTTAATTTCTAAAAATGGGAACTAAATTGTATCTACAAGTTTAATGTCTAAACTAAACAACCTAAAAAGAATGGACAAAAAATATTAAAGCATCTAATAGAACAAAAATTAACAAAATCATGCATGGAATGAACTATTTAAAATGTCATTTATTTAGAAAATATGAAAAAAATATCAAATAAAAATAAAAATGCAATTTTATTTAATGACAATTTTCTACACATTCTAATGAAAATGATGTAAAAAGAATGGATTAAAAATGATTTTTTATCTATTTATTATGAATTTTGGAAAATGCATAAAAAGAATTAAAGAAAATAAAAGAATATAATGAAATAAAGGGAGGGGGGTTTGAATAGAAGACACGCTCAGTTGTAATCAGGATGGGCCAACAAACAGGGGGTGCGCGTAGCACTTTGGCATTAGGCCCAAAACGAGTCAGCAATAATAATAACAAAGAAGAGGAATCAGGGGGTGAGAAAAGTAAGCCAGCACGTTCAAATTCACAATGGGCTTAAAATTGGGGGGTGGGGATAGCACAGCAATCTTAGGCCCGCCCGTTTCAATTAATGAAACGGTGCGTTTAGGGCACCTAACTAATTCCCTCCAAAATCAGAATCAAATAAGAGCCACACGATTGGCTTGGAGGTCAATGGTCTAACACAACACGGACGTTCCAGATTTCGTCTTCCTCACTTGATTCATCTAGGGTTTCTGAAACCCTCACACACATGCCATGAACGTCCAAGTTCAAGCTCTCGGTTCTCTCTCTCCAGGCCATGAAACGCCACGATATAAACATGAAACTTACTCTAAATCTCTCCCTCTACAAGCCTATGGTCTTTGTTTGCTTTGAAACTCAGCCAATCAATAAACCCGATCGAGACCAAATTCTGACTCCATGAAAATACACTGAGATGCATCACAATAATTCTCAACCAAACCTATACTAATCTACTCTATGCATAATGGTGATCATCCTGCGCTAACAACCTAAGATTATAATGCACTATGCTGCAAGTTCTAAGCCCTAACAGTTCTAACAACCTGCTAACAATCATCATCAAACTACTCCAAACTCATCCTAATTGCTCTACTAACATCCTACATCATATCTAAACTAACAAATCTATGCTAAACTAACTGAATCAAGCTGTGGCAGAGAAAATGCACCTGGTGTGAAAGCTTGTGGATGATGATGAAACTTGTGGATCTGAGGCTTTTGAGGCTTGGATCTTGATCTACAAACTCAATGCTCGATTCTGTATGCAACACCTGGATGATTCTTGACTTGAATTGTGCTATCCACTTGAAATTGCAATTTTGATGTTGATGATTATAGTGCTCGAAAATGGATTGATCACACCTTGTTCTTGGTTGAATTCTGATCTATGATGATGAATCAGTATGATGAAATTGATTTTGATGGTGATTGGTGAAGAATTTGAGGAATTGAAGTGAAAATGCAATGAGAAAGAATGAGAGAATTTGGGAAATTCTTGGTGAAAAATGAATCCAACCCTTGATCAATCTTCATTTCATGAATATATAGGGCTCACATGAACTTTCTAGAACCATCTTGCCACATTCCCTTGCATTCCACATTGGTTGATTTTGGCTATGTTTCTTAAAATGCAAGTAACCAAGGATAACTTTGAAATCTTCCACTAAACTCAAAAAAAGTGTTTGAACCATTGTTCTTAGAATGTCTTTTCCATTCAAAATCATATATTGGAAGTCTCCATTTGGACTTATAAATCTCCCAAACCATTTTTCACTTTGACTTTATTCAAATTATAAGCCATTTTAGTTCAAATTTGGACCAATCATGCAACTTCATGTTATGAGCTTTTCCAACAATTTGTGACCTTCTTTATAGACTTAAAATCACATTTGGAGCAAGTTTGATGTTGTAAGTTTTTCCATTTGAGGCCTCCTTGTATGAGTTTTGGGCATAGGTTAAAATGACCTGTAATTCACAAATGCCCAAAATACCCTTTGCTTGCCAAGACCATAAGTTGAGTTCCACACATCATATGAAGGCATACTATACCATTCTAGAAAGCTAAGACAATGAGGAACAATTCTTATGTTGACCAAGAATTCATTTGAAATCTCCTTGAGGGGTAAAACTAGCTTGGAAGTCAAGTCACTTTCACAGCCAAAATTTCAGATACCTCAGATGACCTGTAACTTGCAAGGACCATAACTTGAGTTCTATAAATCTCCTTGATGTCTTCCACCACTCAAATTAAAGGTCTTGAGATCCTCTACAAGTTTCATGTTGGCCAAGAAGCCATTTGAAGCTAGAATTTTGACTTATCTTGCTTGGAAATTTGACCTAAACTAGGGGATTTTACACAGAAACCCTAATTTAGAAACTCCTCTTCTCCTTGATTTCTCTTGAATTCTTCTTGGCATATCTCCATATCCTCTTTTATATGTCCAATGATGAACCCCACATCTCTCCACTAGACTTGAATGCCCCTTAAATCAGTCAATTGACCTAGGGTTGACCTAGGGTTGACCCAGATGAAACCCTAGTTGACTGCCTTCAGCTATAGCTCTTGTGCTCTCACCAATGACTTGTCTCCTTCTCCAAATGACTTTCTAAGTCTCTCATAATGTCTAGATACTCTCCATGCCTTCAACTCACAGCTCACAACCCCCTTGTTGACCCTCAGATGCCCTCAGCTAGGAGATGGACTCAAGGCTTGATCTGCTGAGCTCTTTGCTTTCAAATTCTTTCCTGATGACTTGAATAAGATTGAATTGGGATAATAACCTCTTGATAGGCCTCTAGAGATGAAAATAATGATTGGTCCCCTGTTGAATGACTTGCTATGCTTATGCTATGCAGATGATTAGTCTATGTACATGACTCTATATGCAAATGCTAATGACATTGAAACATAAACCAAGTGAATAAGGTTGAGCAAATTTTAGGGTGCAACAGCTGCCCCTATTCAAGCGGCTTGGACCCGATTGGGTGAAGAGCCCGGAGCCTTCAGACATTCGCGGTACGAGACGGTTGAATACTAGTGAAACCAGAAATTTGCCAACCGCAAAACTAAATTGCGCTCATGCTTGAGGAACGACATTCATCAGCTGAATCTGACTGTTACGGCAACCCACTGATCTCGTGTGAGCGTGCTGGGGATTGTCTTCATCGTTCTGAAGAGGATTCTGTCATAACAGATTGTTTGCTTGTCCACGTTAGGACTCTGTCTGTCATCAATACGAAGAAATCTCAACTAAAACCGGTCCACGTTAGGACTCCACCTGCCGTTAACCCAGAAAAATCTCGGCAACTCCGCTGGGGATAATCCGTCTGCATTTCCATAAACTGAATCGTCCACGTTAGGAGTAACACTCTTCCACGTTAGGAGTAACACCTGTCCACGTTAGGAATAACATCGTCCCCGTTAGGAATCATTTCTCCCGTATCTGTCCACGTCAAGACTAAACCTTTCATCTTTCCACGTCAGGAAGCCATCCTCTTTCCACATAAGGAGAACTATATCAATCTGTCCACGTAAGGACTCCAATACCACTTGACATGTCCGCGTCAGGACTCCAATTTTTCCACGTGAGGAATTCAACTTTGGTTCTGAATCTGTCCACGTCAGGACTCAACTTTCCACGTAAGGAGTACGTCCTTCTTCCACGTCAGGAATCAACATTTCTTGAATCTGTCCGCGTAAGGACCCCAATTTTTCCACGTAAGGAACCTATCTTCTTCTTCCACGTTAGGAATAACTTCTTTCATCTGTCCGCGTCAGGACTAAACTCTTCCACGTCAGGAATACAAACCTCTTTCCACATAAGGAATCACCATTTTTCCACGTAAGGAATCACCATTTTTCCACGTAAGGAATCAATCTTGATATGTCCGCGTTAGGACTCAAATCTTTCCACGTCAGGAATGCTGTCATTTCCATGTAAGGGAACTATCTTTTTCCACGTAAGGAATCTAACTTGATATGTCCGCGTAAGGACTACATCGTCCACGTTAGGACCCACTTCTCCACGTTAGGAATAATAATTTTCTTTGATTTGTCCGCGTTAGGACACTGATCTCGTATTGATTTGTCCACGTTAGGACTCAGGCGTCTTCGACCCGCTGAGGAAATAAGACTTGTCCACGTAAGGACTCACACTGGTCTGATTTGTCCACGTCAGGACACCAACACAAAGAGTAACCACTTTTGTCAATGTCATGACCTCCCATTCCACTAATTTCGAGAAACCGAATCTGTCCACGATAGGACTAACACACCTCACCAATCCAGGGAAATAAACCTGTCCCCGTTAGGACGCCCACTTCTGAAGAAATCCCGTCAATCCAGGAGTAAATTGTCCGCGTCAGGACTTAGTTCTCCACTGATCCCAACCCACAAACTTCTTAGCACTGACGTGACAGCGACTTTGAGACGGACTCCACTGGGGATGTCTGGAAACCAAACTATCGGACGCCTGTTCCGATAACCGGCGGTGGCCTCTGAAATTCTGATTCATGGAACCCTTGATGACAACTGATTCTGCCTGGGAACAAAGAGAGACTTATCCTGGTAACTCTGTGGGGAATACTGCTGAAACTGACATTATCATTGAATATCTCATGCCGAGATCTTGAATGTTTGGTAATTCATTTGAGCGAGAACTCTCTCCACCTGAACTGCTAGAGTACAGAAACTGCTTTAGCGAAATAGATGCTGGAAGGATAAAGCCGACTCCGCCGGGGATAGCTAGATGCTACAGAATTATTCCAGCAAAATAAATGCTGGAAGGGTAATGCCAACTCCGCTGGGAAATTGGGAACTCAAACCAAACACCTTGTTGAGGTAACCCCCTGCTGGGGAATAGCAGATGTGCATAGTATGATCGGACTTTCTGCTGGAGAGTGAACTGATATTACACCGTATCCTTGACAAAATAAATGATAGGAACCACCATCAACTCTGCTTGGGAGAGTCATAATCTTCGAGTTCCACTGGAAGGAATGAAAACACTTGCAAAGAGAATTCCGCTGGGGATGGGATGATTCTCTTGGGGAAAATTAACTGACTCCACTGGGGGAGAGTGCATGACCCTGCGGGGAAAGATGAACCTGTCTGAATACAGCCTTATGATCTTGGAATCGCCAAATTCTATTGAGGACGAATAACTTTTCTGGAGCACGTCCTTTGGATAAGCTACGGCTAGCTGGGGAATTCTATCCTTCTTCAGGAAGAACATGCATGACCTGCGTGGGGACTGAGTCTTTCGTTATCGCAATCTTTTGATCACCTTCTTCGTATGGTTATTAAACCTGTAACAACACAAACAAGACACGACAAGCCTATGCAATCAAATCAATTCAGGTTAGTGACGTTATTTTCAGTTAATTCAAAGCTTTAACAATTGTTGGCAAGGGCCAGTGATGTTATACTCATGCTAGCTTCAATAAACTTAGGCGTTAATCATGCACAAAACAGTAAAGAACCGGCATCAAGTACTGAATAACATATTTTATTGATCGGGCCCCTGAATAGGCGGAGTTTTGTACACTGGATGTAACTCCTGAAAAGAGGAAGCTACGCAAAGCAAATACATAAGTATGCACAAGAAGCATGAATATTGACAACTTAAATTTGTACACATGTCGGCAACGGGATGCAGATGAACACCACGAACTGATCCTCCTATGACTCATCCGACTCTAATGCTTTCCCGGTATCCCCACTTCTAAAGAGATTGTATCCGATAACTGACTCCCCAAATATATTCTCCCGCATTGATGCTCATTGTAATATCAAATTCGGACCGCAGTCATTTGCCTTTCACATCCCTAACTTTTGCGTGAACCGCCCTTTACGGGTTTTCAGTTCACCGGGATACCCTTTTTTGCCGAAGCCGCCCAGTGTAGGTTTTCAACTTCGCGGGTGTACATTTTTTCAATTTTATCCCTAACTTTTGCCCGAACCTTTCATTCTGTTTTTGGTTCGCCAGGATGCCCCATTTTTTCCTGGACTCTCATTTTCTGTCCAACGGGTCTGTTTTAAGCAAAGTATTTTTTAACTGCGTCCGAATTCACAGGTGACGCAAAGTCTTCTCCGTCCATGGTGGACAACAACAACGCTCCTCCTGAGAAGACTTTACTAACAACGTATGGCCCTTCGTAGTTGGGGGTCCACTTGCCCCTGTGATCTGCTTGCGGCGGGAGAATCCTTTTCAGCACAAGGTCGCCCGTCTGAAAGCTTCGCGGAAGTATCTTCTTGTCGTACGCTTTCTTCATTCGTCTTTGGTACAAACGACCGTATGCCAGAGAAGCTAGCCTCTTCTCATCCATCAAACTCAGTTGGTTCAATCTATTCGTTACCCATTCTGCCTCGTCCAGCTGAACGTCTCGCAATACCCTCAGAGAAGGGATCTCAAATTCCAATGGTAATACCGCTTCCATTCCGTATACTAACGAGAACGGAGTTGCCCCGGTTGATGTGCGTACCGTCGTACGATAACCGTGCAAAGCGAAAGGTAGCATCTCGTGCCAATCCTTATAGGTCACCACCATTTTCTGAACAATTTTCTTGATATTCTTATTGGCCGCCTCAACAGCGCCATTCATCTTGGGTCGGTAAGGGGAGGAGTTGTGATGTTCGATCTTGAAATTCTGACAGAGCTCCTTCATCATTTTGTTGTTCAGATTTGAACCATTATCCGTAATTATCCGCTCGGGAATCCCATATCGGCAAATGATATCTCTCTTGATGAATCTAGCCACCACTTGCTTCGTTACATTCGCGTAAGACGCCGCTTCCACCCACTTGGTGAAATAATCGATTGCTACTAGGATGAACCGATGCCCGTTAGAAGCCGTCGACTCGATCTTTCCAATCATATCGATTCCCCACATCGAGAATGGCCATGGAGATGACATCACATTTAAAGGATTCGGAGGCACGTGTATCTTGTCAGCATAGATTTGGCACTTGTGGCACTTCCTCGCGAACTTGAAACAATCAGTTTCCATCGTCAGCCAAAAGTAACCTGCCCTCAGCAGTTTTCTCGTCATAGCATGCCCACCAGCATGCGTACCAAAGGTACCTTCGTGAATTTCCTCCATGAGAAGCTTTGCCTCTTTCTCGTCCACACAACGCAACAACACCAAATCGTGGTTCCTTCTGTATAAGACGCCATCTGGATTCAAGTAGAAATTACCCGCTAATTTCCTGAGAGTCTTCTGATCTTGACTGGATGCCCCAGCCGGATACTCTTTATTCTTCAGGAAATTAAGGATATCAAAATACCACGGTTTGTCATCAGACGCTTCATCAATAGCAAATACATAAGCTGGCCTGTCCAACCGAGAGATAGTGATTTGGGGAGCTTCGTTCCAGAAGTTGACCTTGTACATGGAAGACAAAGTGGCAAGGGCGTCAGCCATTTGATTTTCTGCCCGCGGTACGTGATGCAATTCAACCTTGTCGAAGAAAGGCAACAATCTCCTTGCATAATTCATGTAATGTATCAAATTGGGCTGACGTGTCTCCCATTCCCCTTTGATCTGATTCACTACCAGAGCTGAGTCTCCGTATACGTCTAGATGTTTGATTCGCAAATCAATGGCTTCTTCAAGCCCCATTATACAAGCTTCGTATTCGGCCTCATTGTTGGTAACGGCAAAGGTCAATCGGGCAGTAAACGGGATGTGCGACCCGTGTGGCGTCGTGATGATTGCCCCTATTCCGCTACCGTAAGCATTCACAGCTCCGTCAAATATCATCTTCCACTGGGACCCCAACTCTGGTCCTTCGTCTGGCAACGGCTCTTCGCAATCTTTCATCTTTAGGTACATGATATCCTCGTCAGGAAAATCAAACCTCATCGATTGGTACTCTTCAATAGGCTGCTCCGCCAGATACTCAGACAACACACTCCCCTTTATAGCCTTTTGCGAGACGTATTGAATATCATATTCAGTCAAGACCATCTGCCAACGGGCAATTCTACCTGACAACGCCTGCTTTTCGAATACATATTTGATAGGATCCATCTTCGAGATGAGCATGGTTGTATGATTCAGCATGTACTGCCTCAAACGCTTGGCGGCCCAGGCTAGCGCGCAACAAGTTTTCTCCAGCATTGAGTATCGAGATTCACAGTCTGTAAATTTCTTACTCAGGTAATAGATCGCATGCTCTTTTCTCCCCGTCTCGTCGTGTTGACCGAGAACACAACCCATGCTTCCCTCAAGAACCGTCAAATACATTATCAAGGGTCTCCCTGCCACTGGGGGTATCAAAATAGGAGGCTCCTACAAATACTTCTTTATTTTATCGAACGCCTTTTGACAATTTTCGTTCCACGTTACAGCTTGATCTTTCTTCAACAGCTTGAATAATGGTTCACACGTAGCAGTTAGGTGAGATATGAACCGGGCAATGTAGTTCAACCTCCCTAAAAACCCGCGCACCTCTTTCTCTGTTTTAGGCGTCGGCATTTCTTGAATCGCTTTTATTTTAGCAGGATCGACCTCTATTCCTCTTTCACTTACGATAAACCCCAGCAGTTTACCCGATCTCACCCCGAAGGTGCATTTATTAGGGTTCAGCCTCAGCCTGAACTTCCTAAGTCTTTTAAACAACTTCAACAGATTCACCAGATGCTCTTCCTCCGCCTGGGATTTGGCAATCATATCGTCAACATAAACTTCGATCTCTTTATGCATCATGTCATGGAAAAGAGTCGTCATCGCACGCTGATATGTTGCCCCAGCATTTTTCAAACCAAAGGGCATCACTTTGTAGCAAAATGTTCCCCAAGGCGTTATGAAAGTGGTCTTCTCCATATCCTCTGACGCCATTTTAATTTGATTGTAGCCTGAAAAGCCATCCATGAAGGAGAATACAGAGTATTGAGCAGTATTATCAACTAACACGTCAATGTGAGGAAGTGGAAAATCGTCTTTTGGGCTTGCTTTATTCAAATCTCTATAATCCACGCACATTCGAACCTTGCCATCTTTCTTTGGCACCGGTACGATGTTAGCAACCCATGAAGGGTACTTCGTCACAGCCAGGAAACCAGCGTCCCACTGTTTCTGAACCTCCTCTTTGATCTTCATTGCCATATCTGGTCGCGTTCTGCGAAGCTTTTGTTTGACTGGCGGGCAATCTTCTTTCAGTGGCAGGCGATGCACAACCATATCTGTATCGAGCCCCGGCATATCTTCATATGACCAAGCGAATACGTCATTATACTCTCGGAGCATTTCAACCAGTCTTCGCTTGATATTACTCTGCAGTGCGGCTCCGATACGAATATTCTTCTCAACCCCTTCCGACCCCAAGTTGATAATTTCGATGACCTCGTCGTGAGGCAGAATGGCTCTTTCCTCTTGCTTCACTAACCAAGACAGTTCTTCAGGAACGTCGCTATCTTCGACAACCTCTTCTTCGGTCTGGAATACCGGGTGATCGAAGTCGGGACGAGTCATAGGTGGTTCAAGGATGTCATCTGAAAATGTTATCCTGCAAAAGGAATGGTTAAGTGCTTCAAAATGCGTATAAAGCGAATAATCACGTTGCCATTTTATTGAAAAATACAAAATAAGAAAGACAGGGATTACGGTATTTGCACATGAAAAAACGCCATTTATTTAATGATTAACACGCAATGTTTATAACAGCACAGCCCTAAGCAAATCCTGATGCCCCGGGCAAGGCATCAGATTATTCAACAATTAATAAAGCAAAGCATTACTGTTTAAAAGTCACAGGAACAAGCTCCTGAATAGACCAGTTGCACAGTCCTTGTCCTGGCGTGCTTGGCTGAATCCAGGCATCCATATCACAGTCGCTGTCTCCTTCATCAGACTCTGAAGCAGCATTGACAGTTTCATGACATACTCCACTGGCAGAGATGGTGATTGACTTTCTGAAACGGGGGGCCCCTACGGAAGGAGTTGATGACGACGGTTGGTACCCCAGTCCGAACCGGTCCACTTTCACAGGAATGTCCAGCACTTTGCCCCAGCCCTTGGCTTCTCCTGCTTCCACTAGAGCTTGAGCCTCCTTATACGATGAGACAGCTATCTCTGGCACTTTGCTCGGCCCGGGACCTTTGTCCTTGATGCGCAAACCTTCGAATGCCTGGCATGGCGTCTCGTGGATCTCCCCGTCGACTTCCACATATTTAAACGAAGATAGATGGCTGACCAGGATGTCTTCTTCTCCGCACACGGTGACTACACTGTCTCCGACCATATACTTTAACTTCTGGTGCAGGGTAGACGTGACTGCCCCTGCCCCATGAATCCAGGGTCTTCCAAGCAAGCAGCTATACGCAGGCTGTATATCCATGATATAAAATTCAGTTGCAAACACTTCCGGCCCCACTTGCAGAGGCAAGGTAATCGATCCGAAGACTGTTCTCCGCGTGCCGTCAAACGCTCTGACTACCAAATCACTGGGTGTGCACAAAATTCCTCGAACATCCAGCTTCATCATCGCCTTCTTGGGCAGCACATTCAGAGATGACCCGGTGTCAACCAATACGTGCGACATTACTGATCCTCTACACTCAACAGATACGTGTAATGCCATATTATGATCTCTCCCTTTCGGAGTCAAGTCAAAATCGGTAAAGCCCAAGCTGTGGCCTGCATTCACATGTGCCAATACTCCTTCTAGCTGATTTACGGAGACATCCTGGGGTACAAAAGAAGTGTCCAGGACTTTCAGCAAAGCGTTTCTGTGAGCTTCCGAACATAAGAGCAATGATAAGATAGATATTTTGGACGGCTTCTGCTGCAGATGCTCCACAATCTTATAATCACTTTTCCGAATCAAGCGCATGAACTCTTCTACATCCTTCGATGCTGCTTCTTTTTCACTTGCTTGTACCGGAACATTTTCAACCACTTTCCCTTTTCCTTTCGCTAGTCTTTCAGCCTCCACTTCAGGAGATATAAAGATCCTGCCGCTCCTCGTCATGCCTCCTGAACCAACAACGTTATCCACAATCCCCGCTGACTGCTTGTTAACATCAATTTTTATCCCGTCACAATACACCTCTAACCCATATGACCATGGGACTGCTTTCGTGTTCTCATACGGGATTGGCCCGGCCTTAGTTATGGTGATCGGTGGTCGCTGAGCTGGTGCTGCAATAGTGATCGTCTTCCGAGGAATCGTTACCGTGGCCACATCACTCCGATTATCCACTACTGCCCCTGCAGGCTCATCAGTTGCCGCTCGATCAAACTGCAATATGCCCTCATCAATTAAAGCCTGAATGCCTTTCTTCAAATCCTCACACCCCCCAGCTAGGGTCCAACAATCTAAGCAATACTCGTTACATCCCGGGTAAACACCTCCTTGCAACAGTCGGCTCTTTATCTCGCTCAGCGGCGTTTTTAAATCTTCAACATTCATAATAAGATTCAGACCTTCCTCAGTCAGAACGGCGTTTGCCCCATGATTAGGCATGGGTTTCTGGACTATATTCGGACCTGCCGTTCCAAAATTGATAGTCTTGTTGTCTAAAAGATCCTGCACAACGTGCTTAAAAGCATGGCAACCTTCTATATCGTGGCCCGGGGCCCCAGAATGAAACTCACAGTGCCTGCTTGCATCGTAGCCGAACGGGGGAGCTCCCGTTATCGGTGCCAGAGTTCTTTTCTCTACCAGATTCAATCCCAACAATGTCTGCAACAAATCGGCATAGGTTGAGGGAGGCTTCTCAAACACTCTTCTCGGTTTACTGCCCTGGAATCTTCGCTGAGCCTGCTGTGCCCCCTGATGAGGCTGCTGCTGCTGTGGCATTGGTTGCTGCTGAACCGGTTGTTGTTGCTGGAGTGGTTGTTGTTGATAGGGAATAGTAACACTCGACACCTGCTGCGGCTGACGATATTGACCTCTTCCCCTGCCTCGGCCTCGGCTTCGGCCTCCAAATACTGCGCTTGCCTCTCCCTGACGGCGCCCACCATAAGCTTTCCTATTACTGCCCGATGCAGTTGATTCCTCGACTTGGAACTTTCCTTGCTTAATGTTACGTTCAATCTTTTCCCCCATCAGAATCAGGTCTGAAAAACTGGCCAGAGACGTATGAAACAGCATGTCATGAAACAGACCTGTGAATGTGCCGACAAACATATCATTCATTTCCTTATCTTCTACAGGAGGACAGACCCTGGCAGCCATATCGCGCCACCTTTGCGCGTACTCTTTAAAACTCTCCCCCTTCTTCTGCGAAAGCCCGGCCAACTGGACCCGATTGGGTGCCAGGTCGCTGTTATACTTGTAATGGGCTACGAACGCCTCCGCCAATTGCTTCCATGTCTTGATATCAGTTGGCTCCAACCCCATGTACCACTCTAGGGAAGGGCCCGACAGACTATCCTGAAAGAAATGCATTAGCATTCTTTCATCAGTGGAGTATGCAGACATCTTTCTGTAATAAGCTCGTACATGCACTTTCGGACATGTGTCTCCTTTATACTTATCGAACGCAGGAGCTTTGAATTTAATTGGCACCCTTAAGCCAGGTACCAAGCCCATGGTTGCCATGTCCAATCCCACAGCACTTTGATTTAGGACTCCCTTCATCTGCTCTTCCAGCATTCTAATCTTTTGGGAATCATCCATCGGCCTTTCAAAACCTCCTCCGGAGAAGGCGTCTTCCTGCTGATCTTCCTGCCACATACCATTTCCAGCCCCGTACCCATCATATCCATTATTACGTCCAGCTCTGATCTGATTCATCCCCGGACCTCGGCCTCTGTTGCCGTACCCTTGAACACCTCCAGCAGGACCAAAAGCCATAAACCCAGCACCGTTGCCATTTCCAAAGCCTCCGTAACCCTGATTGACCATACCATAACCATCTTGCCCAAAGCCTTGAGCATTAAAGCCATACTTCCCAGTGTTATCGAATCCCTGATCGTTGAATCCGAACCCAGTATTGACAAAGCCGTTGCCTCCTAGATTATCTCCCAAATTGACATCACCCAGCCCAGCATTATGGACAGCAGTCTCATTCCCCACTCCAACGTTACCATTCACAGCAGCGGTAGCGTTGTTGACATTAGCAGCAGGTATATTGACTACGGGCGGAGCCACTGGCGTGGGAGTACCGTCTCCATGAGCAGTATCAACCCGGACAGACTGATGATCTTCATTACCATGACCAGCGTTTCGAGCCAACAGGGGCTGGACCATGGCCTGCAAATTCTCCTGCCCTTTTGCTATAGCTTCCATGGTCTGCATGAAGAGGGCGAGCTTCTCGCGCACATCTTGCATCTCGTTCTGCATTTGGTCCATGATTTTTCGACAGTTGGAGCGTGTAGAATAGCGGTGCGGATGTTGATCTGGAATCCTGTTAAGTACCTGATGCAAAGCAGGGAATAAGACACCATTCAAAGATTACCTGTAATGCAATATGAATATGAATGCAATGCAATGTGTCTGTGCATTAGGGAAGTTCATTCCCCCAGTTCTAGTGCGAAGGTGCCGGTGCAGTGACAGTGTTGACAATAGGAATATCGGAGCTGAATCATAGAAAGCCTCATATATTGCAGAGAGAATCAATAAGCCCAGGGTACAATATCACTGAGAGTACAAAGAAGGCATGACCTCAACCAACAATCCTGGTGATGATCAGCACTATGCAAGTAAAGCGTACAAGTTACTACATGAAATGATCAAATCCTCCCAAAAGTCTGGTACTCCTCTATCAACTTCTTAGTCTCCGGATGGCTTGGTCGATCAAGCAGCCCTTCGACAAGCTGGTTTCTCCTCTTAAGGACACGGCGTACGTCTTCAGCAGTTTCTTCCCATGTTGCTTCTCCGAAGCAGTCTTCTAACTTTCGCTTCTGAGACACTGCTTCGTCTCTGGATTTGATTGCCTTGTTCAGTGCATGCTGGACACTATACCGGGTCATCACTTCTTCCTCACACTTCTTGATGCTAGACTTCAACTTCTCTTCGAGGTCGGAAATTTGCTGCTTCAGCTTATCTTCCCTCTTCTTATTGTTGGTGAGTGTAGCATTCCAAGTCTTATTGCAAGAGGATATCTCTCGGTGTGCTGCGTCGAGCGCCTTCTTTTTGGCTTCCAGCATGTCATGGGAACTTCTGAACTCTTGCCCCAGACGTTCGCGCTTTTTCTTTTCCTCAGTCAACTCAGCCCCTAGTCTGTTTAACAGCTCGATTTGTTGTTGGAAAGCATATACAGCCTTGTTTTTCTCACTGCGTACTTGAGCTAGCTCTTGCTCTAACCCTTCGTTAATCTTCATCAAGGCTTCTTTTTCTTTCACAACTTGTTCGTAGGCCTCCCTAGAAACAGTAGTCGGCTCTGCTACCGGAACGGGAACAAGAATTGGTGCATCTGGAAACGGCATCCGCAACCGACTTGCTCTCTCCTGGATCCAAACCCTGTAAGGTGCATAGGCCTGACAGTCATTCTTCCCTAACAACGGCTTCCCTCTGCGGTTAATACGCGTCCAGGCATGTTGCAACTTGGCTAATAACTCCCCTTTCACTTCACCTGTGAAGTACAGAGTTTCCTGTACTTCTTCCTCCTGAGGCGGGTTCTTCAGCGCATATCCGAACTGACGGACCAACAGCGATGGGTTGTAGTTGATACACCCTTTTCTTCCAATCAGTGGGACATTAGGGTAACCAGAACAACTGAAGATAAGCTCGGATCCCAGCAGATCTCTATCAAACCACTCCATATCTTCCGACGATAGCCTCATCAGGCGCCCTGGCCAACCAACTGGAACTGTAGTCTCTGCAACAGATCCTCTCTTAGGAAGGTGACTCTCAAACCACATACTCAACAAGGGCACACACAGGTGAACATTCTTCCCTCTTCCCTTCTCATTCTTGTAATGCAGTGAGTGGTAGAGATCTCCGAGTAAGGTAGGTACAGGATTACCAGCGGCAAACAAGTAGAAGGCGTCGAAGTCCACAAAATCCGGTATATTGGGGAACAGTACTATGCCATAAATGCACAAGGCCAACACAGCATTGAAAGCAACCCAGCACCCGCTCTTGGCATACTCTTGGGCTTTACCAACTAAGAACTGAAATGAGAAGCCTGGAACTCCACGGGAAATAGTAGTCACAAGTTCAGAAGCATCAACATGCAAGGCTTTTGCCAATTCCTCCGGCTTGGGTTTGGCGCCATAATGAATGAATGGGACCTGGTTCTGTACGGGCAGCTCAACATACTCAGCGTATTCCTCCAGGGTTGGTCCCATAATAAAGTCAGAGAACGTAAAGCACCTCAAAGCAGGGTCGTAGAATTGCATCAAAGCATACAGCCCATCTAACTCTACCTCTGTAGGTTTGCGCACTAATCTCAGTAGTCTACCGTAGCTCATCCGGAAACTCCTACGAACACCCTCATCAGCAAGAGAGATCAACCCAAGTAAAGGAACAATATCAGGCGTAGGAAATTTGTAAGCAACTGTTCTCCTTAAGCTAGTCATGATCAAAACTCAGGAGTCTGGGCACTAGAACTAGGGAAATGCAAATGCACCTGCAGCACAGACACACGTTAGTGAAATGCAAATGGTAATGGATATGCAGTGATACAATGCAAGTAACATGCAACAGGGACCAAAGCTGTAGCTGAATAGCCTGAACCCAATCAAGAAAGGTCTCAGATAGACCATCCAGAAGTCCTCAAGCCCTGGTCTCAGATATACCTCAAACAAAGCTCCAATATTGGTCTTTGATAGACCCCATAATCATAACCTGAATGGTCTCTGGCAGACCTCAGATCATATCCCCCACTGGTCTCTGACAGACCTCAGAACACATCTCCAAATAGTCTCTGACAGACCTCGGAACACACCAACTGGTCTCTGACAGACCTTAGAACCCTCCATAAATATCCAAGATCCTGATCAACAAACCGGTGGTCTGAAGGTCTAGTTACCTGCATAACCCTGAATCCCCTCACAGGTGGGTGGCCCTATAACTGGCACAAGGTATGGCATCCTATGCGGTCGTCGGCGTCACAGACTTTAAGGGTTGATGATACGATTCCCAGAAGGAGTGGCATCATCAATTCCTGAAGAGGCCTCACTTAGCCAACTTCCAAATGATCGGTCCCCAGAGTCGACAATCCAACTAACCAGCAACCCACGCCAACCAAAGGAAGGGGCAGGAGGCCAACCAGAGGAACCTCGTCTGAGTGTAGATTTCATGGGACACCGAAGCAAGCAAAGCAAGCGGACGCCCACTAATTTCTACTCTAATTCTAGGTGCACTCAAGCCCAGGTCCGGCTTATCTCTCAATATCAGAACACCCGTCACCACCCTAGATACAGCAACAATAATCAATATATAAAGCTGAAAATACAAGGTTAGAAATATAAAATAACTCCATACAAAATCCTCGACGGGAAAACAAGCGTTAGGATTGACTCTCTCAAGGGACGTTGGATCCCAAATGCATAAGAACCATCGCAGTCCTTAGCAGCCAGGGGACGTTGGGTCCCCAGCAGAGTCGCCAGCTGTCGCTACTGCGAAAATCGGCGTCGGCTGAACAGAAGAGTCGCCACCGTGCGTTATTTATCCCACGGGAGGGAAAGGAAACGCTCAGAGTAAACCTCGCACAACACGGGAAAGGTATGGTCATCGCAACCAAAACCTGGGTTCGGGAGTCGGTTACGCAAGGGGAAGGTATTAGCACCCCTCACGTCCATCGTACTCGATGGGATCCACGCTTGTTTTCGGGTATGGATTGTTATTCTATCTAAACTATAGGTCAAGGGTGAAAAAGAAAATAAAATGAAAATAAAAATGACTCGGCAAAGTATCGCACTTTATGCCTACGTATTCCCGTCTGGAACGAGAAATCAGAGTCAACGTAGTTCGCCTACCTACGAGAAAGGAGGGGAAGGTTGCTCGCTAGGATATCGCATCCTATGCCTACGTACTTTCATACAGCATGAAAGATCAGAGCAAACGTAGTTCGGGCCACGTACGACACAAGCTTGTCTTGATTGATTTTATTCCTTCTGAAAAAAGGTTTTTCTGATTAACAGTCCAAGAGGACAAAAATGACGTCTTGATGAGTTCACATTCTTTTACGGAAGAAGTGTCTTTTATTGTGTTTGAAATCTTTATGTGTTTTTCTGTTTGTTTTGAGAAAGAAAGAGACGGAACTCTAACCTACGGTTGCGAAAGGGAAACAAACTAACCTAATGTTATCATGCATGGGTTAAGACCTAGTGTCTATCATGCTCCTCTCTTGCACAGAGAGAAACAGAGATCCTACGGGATAGGCAGAAACAGAAACAATATCAGATATACAGTAAAACAGTAAAATGCATGGATGCAACAGTACAAGCGAGGCAAGGGAGTCCCACTCAACCTCGAACCTAGAAAACAATAGGCAAAAGTGAACAGGCTTCACTTTCAACCCAACAGGGTAAACAGCAAACAATACAGCCAGGAAACCAATCAGTACATCAGCAAATGAAATACAGCAAAAGAAACAGCATCAGCAGCTCTGACTCAACATCTGACTTCAAGTAATCTCCAATCAGCTACAGGCTTTAACAAGCATCAATCTCCATCTTCATGGCCCTCAGGCAAGGGCTTTGATCATCTGTCTTCTATCTGCCATGGCTTTTCTTCATGCTCAAACCTCCAGGATGAGGGATCAGTCACAAGAGTGAATTGGGTGTTAAGCAATCAGTTGACTACCAAGGGTGGTGAACAGACTGCTTCTAACACAAGAGACATTTTCTCTCAAGAGTTCTATCTCTTAGACACCATCACCAAGCCTTCCAAAGGAAGGGGGTGAGTGTCTTAGAGAGACTCTGAATCACAGAGAAGAATGGATGCAGACAAGGCAATCCATGTTTGAGAAACAAAACTTTCTAACCTAGAGCTCTGCCTAGCTCCTAAACCCTAGTTTCTCAGCAGCTGCTAGCAAGAATCTCCTCTTCAACTCTGGAAGTTGATCTTCAATCTTTGGATCTCCAATGGTCTTCATCTCCTCAAGCCTTCAACTCTCCCAAGTCCCCAGACAATCCCAATACCCAAGCAAGCAAGCAATAATCCCCAGAGGGCACACCACACCAAACAATCAGATATACAGTATATTAATAGCAGTAGGGGAATCCTGACTTTTTCTCTAAGGGATCTAATAACTACCCATAGCCCCTATAGTCCCATAACTAATCTAGTTAAACCCTAAGTCCTAAGGGAAAGAAATTGATTCTCCTAAGTCATCATCTAAAACCCTAGTTTGTTCATGTTGTTCACACCTACACTAAGCACCTAAATTTAATTTCTAAAAATGGGAACTAAATTGTATCTACAAGTTTAATGTCTAAACTAAACAACCTAAAAAGAATGGACAAAAAATATTAAAGCATCTAATAGAACAAAAATTAACAAAATCATGCATGGAATGAACTATTTAAAATGTCATTTATTTAGAAAATATGAAAAAAATATCAAATAAAAATAAAAATGCAATTTTATTTAATGACAATTTTCTACACATTCTAATGAAAATGATGTAAAAAGAATGGATTAAAAATGATTTTTTATCTATTTATTATGAATTTTGGAAAATGCATAAAAAGAATTAAAGAAAATAAAAGAATATAATGAAATAAAGGGAGGGGGGTTTGAATAGAAGACACGCTCAGTTGTAATCAGGATGGGCCAACAAACAGGGGGTGCGCGTAGCACTTTGGCATTAGGCCCAAAACGAAGTCAGCAATAATAATAACAAAGAAGAGGAATCAGGGGGTGAGAAAAGTAAGCCAGCACGTTCAAATTCACAATGGGCTTAAAATTGGGGGGTGGGGATAGCACAGCAATCTTAGGCCCGCCCGTTTCAATTAATGAAACGGTGCGTTTAGGGCACCTAACTAATTCCCTCCAAAATCAGAATCAAATAAGAGCCACACGATTGGCTTGGAGGTCAATGGTCTAACACAACACGGACGTTCCAGATTTCGTCTTCCTCACTTGATTCATCTAGGGTTTCTGAAACCCTCACACACATGCCATGAACGTCCAAGTTCAAGCTCTCGGTTCTCTCTCTCCAGGCCATGAAACGCCACGATATAAACATGAAACTTACTCTAAATCTCTCCCTCTACAATCCTATGGTCTTTGTTTGCTTTGAAACTCAGCCAATCAATAAACCCGATCGAGACCAAATTCTGACTCCATGAAAATACACTGAGATGCATCACAACAATTCTCAACCAAACCTATACTAATCTACTCTATGCATAATGGTGATCATCCTGCGCTAACAACCTAAGATTATAATGCACTATGCTGCAAGTTCTAAGCCCTAACAGTTCTAACAACCTGCTAACAATCATCATCAAACTACTCCAAACTCATCCTAATTGCTCTACTAACATCCTACATCATATCTAAACTAACAAATCTATGCTAAACTAACTGAATCAAGCTGTGGCAGAGAAAATGCACCTGGTGTGAAAGCTTGTGGATGATGATGAAACTTGTGGATCTGAGGCTTTTGAGGCTTGGATCTTGATCTACAAACTCAATGCTCGATTCTGTATGCAACACCTGGATGATTCTTGACTTGAATTGTGCTATCCACTTGAAATTGCAATTTTGATGTTGATGATTATAGTGCTCGAAAATGGATTGATCACACCTTGTTCTTGGTTGAATTCTGATCTATGATGATGAATCAGTATGATGAAATTGATTTTGATGGTGATTGGTGAAGAA
Source organism: Lathyrus sativus (assembly GCA_963859935.3). NCBI lineage: Eukaryota > Viridiplantae > Streptophyta > Magnoliopsida > Fabales > Fabaceae > Lathyrus > Lathyrus sativus. The sequence continues at coordinate 1,765 of CAWUDS030005271.1, read as the reverse complement.
TTTGAGGAATTGAAGTGAAAATGCAATGAGAAAGAATGAGAGAATTTGGGAAATTCTTGGTGAAAAATGAATCCAACCCTTGATCAATCTTCATTTCATGAATATATAGGGCTCACATGAACTTTCTAGAACCATCTTGCCACATTCCCTTGCATTCCACATTGGTTGATTTTGGCTATGTTTCTTAAAATGCAAGTAACCAAGGATAACTTTGAAATCTTCCACTAAACTCAAAAAAAGTGTTTTAACCATTGTTCTTAGAATGTCTTTTCCATTCAAAATCATATATTGGAAGTCTCCATTTGGACTTATAAATCTCCCAAACCATTTTTCACTTTGACTTTATTCAAATTATAAGCCATTTTAGTTCAAATTTGGACCAATCATGCAACTTCATGTTATGAGCTTTTCCAACAATTTGTGACCTTCTTTCTAGACTTAAAATCACATTTGGAGCAAGTTTGATGTTGTAAGTTTTTCCATTTTAGGCCTCCTTGTATGAGTTTTGGGCATAGGTTAAAATGACCTGTAATTCACAAATGCCCAAAATACCCTTTTCTTGCCAAGACCATAAGTTGAGTTCCACACATCATATGAAGTCATACTATACCATTCTAGAAAGCTAAGACAATGAGGAACAATTCTTATGTTGACCAAGAATTCATTTGAAATCTCCTTGAGGGGTAAAACTAGCTTGGAAGTCAAGTCACTTTCACAACCAAAATTTCAGATACCTCAGATGACCTGTAACTTGCAAGGACCATAACTTGAGTTCTATAAATCTCCTTGATGTCTTCCACCACTCAAATTAAAGGTCTTGAGATCCTCTACAAGTTTCATGTTGGCCAAGAAGCCATTTGAAGCTAGCATTTTGACTTATCTTGCTTGGAAATTTGACCTAAACTAGGGGATTTTACACAGAAACCCTAATTTAGAAACTCCTCTTCTCCTTGATTTCTCTTGAATTCTTCTTGGCATATCTCCATATCCTCTTTTATATGTCCAATGATGAACCCCACATCTCTCCACTAGACTTGAATGCCCCTTAAATCAGTCAATTGACCTAGGGTTGACCTAGGGTTGACCCAGATGAAACCCTAGTTGACTGCCTTCAGCTATAGCTCTTGTGCTCTCACCAATGACTTGTCTCCTTCTCCAAATGACTTTCTAAGTCTCTCATAATGTCTAGATACTCTCCATGCCTTCAACTCACAGCTCACAACCCCCTTGTTGACCCTCAGATGCCCTCAGCTAGGAGATGGACTCAAGGCTTGATCTGCTGAGCTCTTTGCTTTCAAATTCTTTCCTGATGACTTGAATAAGATTGAATTGGGATAATAACCTCTTGATAGGCCTCTAGAGATGAAAATAATGATTGGTCCCCTGTTGAATGACTTGCTATGCTTATGCTATGCAGATGATTAGTCTATGTACATGACTCTATATGCAAATGCTAATGACATTGAAACATAAACCAAGTGAATAAGGTTGAGCAAATTTTAGGGTGCAACAATAAGCACTTGTAATGTGGTACCCTATGTAACACCCTAAACCCTAAAACAGTTAAATCATAGAATAATTTAATTATTGACCATAATACACACGTTTTGGATGTCACTCGTCATAAAACAACATTTGTCATTGCATGCTCACCTTCACTTAGGGTATCATCGTTGCAGAAATCATCAAAGAAGCATGCTTCATAATGATTAAGTATCATTAAAAATACTTCATTTGAATTAAAACAAAATGGTAAAAGTATCCA
>CAWUDS030005270.1:0-57775 GCA_963859935.3 Lathyrus sativus | reverse complement strand
GTTGTCGAAGATAGCGACGTTCCTGAAGAACTGTCTTGGTTAGTAAAGCAAGAGGAAAGAGCCATTCTGCCTCACGACGAGGTCATCGAAATTATCAATTTGGGGTCGGAGGGGTTGAGAAAAATATTCGTATTGGAGCCGCGCTGCAGAGTGAGGTCAAGCGAAGACTGGTTGAAATGCTCCAAGAGTATAGTGATGTATTCGCTTGGTCGTATGAGGATATGCCCGGGCTCGATACAGATATGGTCGTGCATCGCCTGCCACTGAAAGAAGATTGCCCGCCGGTCAAACAAAAGCTTCGCAGAACTCGACCAGATATGGGCAATGAAGATCAAAGAGGAGGTGCAGAAACAGTGGGACGCTGGTTTCCTGGCTGTGACGAAATACCCCTCGTGGGTTGCTAACATCGTACCAGTGCCAAAGAAAGATGGCAAGGTTCGAATGTGTGTGGATTATCGAGATTTGAATAAAGCAAGCCCAAAAGATGATTTTCCACTTCCTCACATTGACGTGTTAGTTGATAATACTGCTCAATACTCTGTATTCTCCTTCATGGATGGCTTTTCAGGCTATAATCAGATTAAAATGGCGCCAGAGGATATGGAGAAGACTACTTTCATAACGCCGTGGGGAACATTTTGCTACAAAGTGATGCCCTTTGGTTTGAAAAATGCTGGGGCAACATATCAGCGTGCGATGACGACTCTTTTCCATGACATGATGCATAAAGAGATCGAAGTTTATTGTTGACGATATGATTGCCAAATCCCAGACGGAGGAAGAGCATCTGGTGAATCTGCTGAAGTTGTTTAAAAGACTTAGGAAGTTCAGGCTGAGGCTGAACCCTAATAAATGCACCTTCGGAGTGAGATCGGGTAAACTGCTGGGGTTTATCGTAAGTGAAAGAGGAATAGAGGTCGATCCTACTAAAATAAAAGCGATTCAAGAAATGCCGACGCCTAAAACAGAGAAAGAGGTGCGCGGGTTTTTAGGGAGATTGAACTACATTGCCCGGTTCATATCTCACCTAACGGCCACGTGTGAACCATTATTCAAGCTGTTAAAGAAAGATCAAGCTGTAACGTGGAACGAAAATTGTCAAAAGGCGTTCGATAAAATAAAGAAGTATCTTCAGGAGCCTCCTATTTTGATACCCCCAGTGGCAGGGAGACCCTTGATCATGTATTTGACGGTTCTTGAGGGAAGCATGGGTTGTGTTCTCGGTCAACACGACGAGACGGGGAGGAAAGAGCATGCGATCTATTACCTGAGTAAGAAATTTACAGACTGTGAATCTCGATACTCAATGCTGGAGAAAACTTGTTGCGCGCTAGCCTGGGCCGCCAAGCGTTTGAGGCAGTACATGCTGAATCATACAACCATGCTCATCTCGAAGATGGATCCTATCAAATATGTATTCGAAAAGCAGGCGTTGTCAGGTAGAATTGCCCGTTGGCAGATGGTCTTGACTGAATATGACATTCAATACGTCTCGCCAAAAGGCTATAAAGGGGAGTGTGCTGTCTGAGTTATCTGGCGGAGCAGCCTATTGAAGAGTACCAATCGATGAGGTTTGATTTTCCTGACGAGGATATCATGTACCTAAAGATGAAAGATTGTGAAGAACCGTTGCCAGACGAAGGACCAGAGTTGGGTTCCAAATGGAAGATGATATTTGACGGAGCCGTGAATGCTTATGGTAGCGGAATAGGGGCAATCATCACCACGCCACACGGGTCGCACATCCCGTTTACTGCCCGATTGACCTTTGCCGTTACCAACAATGAGGCCGAATATGAAGCTTGTATAATGGGGCTTGAAGAAGCCATTGATTTGCGAATCAAGCATCTAGACGTATACGGAGACTCAGCTCTGGTGGTGAATCAGATAAAAGGGGAATGGGAGACACGGCAGCCTAATTTGATACATTACATGAATTATGCAAGGAGATTGTTGCCTTTCTTCGACAAGGTTGAATTGCATCATGTACCGCGGGCAGATAATCAAATGGCTGACGCCCTGGCCACTTTGTCTTCCATGTACAAGGTCAACTTCTGGAACGAAGCTCCCCAAATCACTATCTCTCGGTTGGACAGGCCAGCTTATGTATTTGCTATTGATGAAGCATCTGACGACAAACCGTGGTATTTTGATATCCTTAATTTCCTGAAGAATAAAGAGTATCCGGCTGGGGCATCCAGTCAAGATCAGAAGACTCTCAGGAGATTAGCGGGTAATTTCTACTTGAATCCAGATGGCGTCTTGTACAGAAGAAACCACGATTTGGTGTTGTTGCGTTTGTGTAGACGAAAAAGAGGCAAAGCTTCTCATGGAGGAAATTCACGAAGGTACCTTTGGTACGCATGCTGGTGGGCATGCTATGACGAGAAAGCTGCTGAGGGCAGGTTACTTTTGGCTGACGATGGAAACTGATTGTTTCAAGTTCGCGAGGAAGTGCCACAAGTGCCAAATCTATGCTGACAAGATACACGTGCCTCCGAGTCCTCTAAATGTGATGTCATCTCCATGGCCATTCTCGATGTGGGGAATCGATATGATCGGAAAGATCGAGCCGACGGCTTCTAACGGGCATCGGTTCATCCTAGTAGCAATCGATATTTCACCAAGTGGGGTGGAAGCGGCGTCTTACGCGAATGTAACGAAGCAAGTGGTGGCTAGATTCATCAAGAGAGATATCATTTGCCGATATGGGATTCCGAGCGGATAATCACGGATAATGGTTCAAATCTGAACAACAAAATGATGAAGGAGCTCTGTCAGAATTTCAAGATCGAACATCACAACTCCTCCCCTTACCGACCCAAGATGAATGGCGCTGTCGAAGCGGCCAACAAGAATATCAAGAAAATTGTTCAGAAAATGGTGGTGACCTATAAGGATTGGCATGAAATGCTACCTTTTGCTTTGCACGGTTATCGTACGACGGTACGCACATCAACCGGGGCAACTCCGTTTTCGTTGGTATACGGAATGGAAGCGGTATTACCATTGGAAGTTGAGATCCCTTCTCTGAGGGTATTGCGAGACGTTTAGCTGGACGAGGCAGAATGGGTAACGAATAGATTGAACCAACTGAGCTTAATGGACGAGAAGAGGCTAGCTTCCCTAGCATACGGTCGTTTGTACCAGAGCCGAATGAAGAAAGCGTACGACAAGAAGATACATCCGCGAAGCTTTCAGACGGGCGACCTTGTGCTGAAAAGGATTCTCCCGCCGCAAGCAGATCACAGGGGCAAGTGGACCCCCAACTACGAAGGGCCATACGTTGTCAGTAAGGTCTTTTCAGGAGGAGCGTTGTTGTTGTCCACCATGGACGGAGAAGACTTTGCGTCACCTGTGAATTCGGACGCAGTTAAAAAATACTTTGCTTAAAATAGACCCGCTGGACAGAAAAAGAGAGTCCAGGCAAAAATGGGGCATCCTGGCGAACCAAAAACAGAATGAAAGGTTCGGGCAAAAGTTAGGGATAAAATTGAAAAAATGTACACCCGCGAACTTGAAAACCTACACTGGGCGGCTTCGGCAAAAAAGGGTATCCCGGTGAACTGAAAACTCGTAAAGGGCGGTTCACGCAAAAGTTAGGGATTTGAAAAGCAAAATGACTGCGGTCCGAATTCAATGAGCATCAATGCGGGAGAATATGTTGGAGGAGCCAGTTATCGGATACAATCTCTTCAGAAGTGGGGACACCGGGAAAGCATTAGAGTCGGATGAGTCATAAGAGGATCATTTCGTGGTGTTCATCTGCATCCCGTTGCCGACATGTGTACAAAATTTAATTTGTCAAAATATTCATGCTTCTTGTGCATACTTATGTATTTGCTTTGCGTAGCTTCCTCATTCAGGAGTTTACATCCCATGTATAAAACTCCGCCCATTCAGGGGCCCGATCAATAAAATATGTTATTCAGTACTTGATGTTGGTTCTTTACTGTTTTGTGCATGATAAAACGCCCAAGTTTAGTGAAGCTAGCATGAGTATAACATCACTGGCCCTTGCCAACAATCATTAAAGCTTTGAATTAACTGAGTGTAACGTCACTAACCTGAATTGATTTGATTGCATAGGCTTGTCGTGTCTTGTTTGTGTTGTTGCAGGTTTCATAACCATACGAGGAAGATGATCAAAAGATTGCGATAACGAAAGACTTGATCCCCACGCAGGTCATGCATGTTCTTCCTGAAGAAGGATAGAATTCCCCAGCTAGCCGTAGCTTATCCAAAGGACGTGCTCCAGAAAAGTTATTCGTCCTCAACAGAGTTTGGCGATTCCAAGATCGTAAGGCTGTATTCAGGCAGGTTCATCGTTCCCCGCAGGGTCATGCACTCTCCCCCAGCGGAGTCAGTGGATTTTCCCCGAGAGAATCATCCTATCCCCAGCGGAGTTCTCTGTTCAGCAAGTGTTCTATCCTCCCCGCGGAACTCGAAGATTAAGACTATCCCAAGCAGAGTTGATGGTGGCTCCTGTCACTTATTTTGTCAGAGATACTGTGTAATATCAGTTCACGTTCCAGCAGAAAGTCCGATCATACTATGCGCATCTGCTATTCCCCAGCAAAGTTATATGCCCCAGCAGGATGTTACCTCAAACAAGGTGCTCGGTTTAAGTTCCCAATTTCCCAGCAGGGTTGACTTCACCCTTCTAGCATTTATTTTGCTGGAATAATTCTGTAGCATCTGGCTATCCCCAGCAGAGTTGGCATTATCTTCAGCATTATTTTGCTGAAGCGGTTCCTGTATCCCCGCAGGTGGGGAGAGCACTCTTGCTCAAATGAACTACCAAACATTCAAGATCTCGGCATGAGACATCCAATGATAATGTCAGTTTCGCCGTATTCCGCACAGAGTTATCAGGATAAGTTCTCTTTATTCCCAAGCAGAGTTAGTTGTCATCAGGGGTTCCATGAATCAGAATTTCAGAGGCCACCGCCGGTTATCAGAGCAGGCGTCCGATAGTTGGTTTCCAGACATCCCCAGTAGAGTCCGCCTCAAAGTCGCTGTCACGTTGGCGCTGAGGAGTTTGTGGGTGAGGATCATTGGAGAACTAAGTCCTGACGTGGACAATTTATTCCTATATTGACGGGATTTCTTCAGAAGTGGGCGTCCTAACGTGGACAGGGTTTATTTCCCGGATTGGTGAGGTGTGTTGGTCCTAACGTGGACAGATTCGGGTTCTCGGAATTGGTGGAATGGGAGGTCATGACGTTGACAAAAGTGATTACTCCTTGTGTTGGTGCCCTGACGTGGACAGATCAGACAAGGGTGTGAGTCCTTACGTGGATAAGTCTTATTTCCTCAGCGGGTCGAAGACGCCTGAGTCCTGACGTGGACAAATCAAGACGAAAGGTGGGTCCTGACGTGGACGAGTCAGTTCCTAACGCGGAAGAGTTTATCCCTAACGTGGAAAGACGAGATTCCTTACGTGGAAAAGAATGGGTTTCCTGACGTGGAAAGATTGAGTCCTCACGCGGACATATCAAGATTGATTCCTGACGTGGAAGAGAAAGAGAAACTTCAGGTCCTTACGTGGAAAGATGGGAGTCCTTACGTGGACCAATCAGAAAAATGGTTCCTTACGGGGAAAGGAGATCGTGTTTCCTTACGTGGAAAGATTGTAGTCCTTACGCGGACATATCAGAAGAGGATTCCTGACGTGGAAAGAGGTGATTCCCAACGTGAAAGAGTGGAGTCCTTACGTGGACAGATTAAGATGGCATTCCTTACGTAGAAAAATGTAGTCCTGACGCGGACAAATCGGAAGGAATTGGTTGCCTTATGTGGAAGAGTTATGTTTCCTTGAGTGGAAAAGGATAGCATTCCTTACGTGGAAAGAGGTTTGTATTCCTGACGTGGAAATAAAGAGTGTATTCCTGACGTGGAAGGGGTTTAGTTCTGATATGGACAGACTCAAAGAGAAGATTATTCCTTACGTGGAAAAATTGGGGTCCCTTACGTGGGCAGACTCAAGAAAAGTTGATTCCTGACGTGGAAGAATAGTGTATTCCTTACGTGGAAAGTTGAGTCCTGACGTGGACAGGTCCAGAACCAAAGTTGAATTCCTTACGTGGAAAGATTGGAGTCCTGACGCGGACATGTCAAGTGGTATTGGAGTCCTTACGTGGACAGATTGATATAGCTCTCCTTATGTGGAAAGAAGATTGCTTCCTGACGTGGAAAGATGAAAGGGTTAGTCCTGACGTGGACAGATACAGAAGAAATGATTCCTAACGTGGACAGGTGTTACTCCTAGCGTGGAAGAGTTTATTCCTAACGTGGACGATTCAGTTTATGGAAATGCAGACGAATTATCCCCAGCGGAAGTTGCCGAGATTTTTCTGGTTAACAGCAAGTGGAATCCTAACGTGGACAGGTTTTAGTTGAGATTTCTTCGTACCGATGACAGACAGAGTCCTAATGTGGACAAGCAAGCAATCTGTTATGACAGAATCCTCTTCCAAACGATGAAGACGATCCCCAGCACGGTCGCACGAGATCAGTGGGTTGCCGTAACAGTTAAATTCAGCTGATGAATGTCGTTCCCCAAGCAGTGGCGCAGTTTATTTCTGCGGTTGGCAAATTTCTGGTTTCACTAGTATTCAACCGTCTCGTACCGCGAATGTCTGAAGGCTCCGGGCTCTTCACCCATTCGGGTCCAAGCCGCTTGAATAGGGGGCAGCTGTTGCACCCTAAAATTTGCCCAACCTTATTCACTTGGTTTATGTTTCAATGTCATTAGCATTTGCATATAGGAGTCATGTGCATAGTCTAATCATCTGCATAGCATAAGCATAGCAAGTCATTCAACAGGGGGCCAATCATTATTCTCATCTCTAGAAGCCCATCAAGAGGTTATTATCCCAATTCAATCTCATTCAAGTCATCAGGAAAGAATTTGAAAGCAAAGAGTTCAGCAGATCAAGCCTTGAGTCCATCTCCTAGCTGAGGGTATCTGAGGGTCAACAAGAGGGTTGTGAGCTGTGAGTTGAAGGCATGGAGAGTATCTAGACATTATGAGAGACTTAGAAAGTCATTTAAAGAAGGAGACAAGTCATTGATGAGAGCACAAGAGCTATAGCTGAAGGCAGTCAACTAGGGTTTCATCTGGGTCAACCCTAGGTCAACCCTAGGTCAATTGACTGATTTAAGGGGCATTCAAGGCTAGTGGAGAGATGTGGGGTTCATCATTGGACATATAAAGAAGGATATGGAGATATGCCAAGAAGAATTCAAGAGAAATCAAGGAGAAGAGGAGCTTCTAAATTAGGGTTTCTGTGTAAAATCCCCTAGTTTAGGTCAAATTTCCAAGCAAGATAAGTCAAAATGCAAGCTTCAAATGGATCCTTGGCCAACATGAAACTTGTAGAGGATCTCAAGACCTTTAATTTGAGTGGTGGAAGACATCAAGGAGATTTATAGAACTCAAGTTATGGTCCTTGCAAGTTACAGGTCATCTGAGGTATCTGAAATTTTGTCTGTGAAAGTGACTTGACTTCCAAGCTAGTTTTACCCCTCAAGGAGATTTCAAATGAATTTCTGGTAAACATAACAATTGTTCCTCATTGTCTTAGATTTCTAGAATGGTATAGCATGCCCTCATATGATGTGTGGAGCTCAACTTATGGTCTTGGCAAGCAAAGGGTATTTTGGTCATTTGTGAATTACAGGTCATTTTAACCTATGTCCAAAACTCATACAAGGAGGCCTCAAATGGAAAAACTTACAACATCAAACTTGCTCCAAATGACATTTTGAGTCTAGAAAGAAGGTCACAAATTGTTGGAAAAGCTCATAACATGAAGTTGCATGATTGGTTAAATTTGAACTAAAATGGCTTATAACTTAAAGAAAGTCAAAGTGAAAAATGGTTTGAGAGATTTATGAGTCCAAATGGAGACTTCCAATATATGATTTTGGGTCCAAAAGGCATTTTAGAGACAATGGTTCAAGCACTTTTTTGAGTTTAGAAGGAAAAAGAAAAGTTACTTATGGTTACTTGCATTTGAAGAAACATAACCAAAATGGATTCAATTTGGAATGCAAGGGAAGTTGCAAGATGGTTCTAGAAAGTTCATTTGAGCACTATATATTCATGAAATCAGAATTGAGCAAGGGTTGGATTCATTTTTCACCAAAAATTTCCCAAAGTTCTCTCATTCTTTCTCATTGCAAATTCACTTCAATCTCACAAAATCTTCATCAATCATCACCAATATTGATTCTACCATATTCAATCATCATCATGGACTAAAGATCAACAAGGATCTGATTGAAATTGATCCATTTTCGTGCCCTTCCATCAAGAACACACAAATTGCAATTTCCATTGGAACTCAAGATCCAAGGCCAAATTCATCAAGGTGTTGCATACAGAATCAAATATAGCAAGAGTAGATCCAGATTGAAGCATCAAGGCTCTCAGATCCACGAATTTCATCATCATCCACAAGCTTTTGCACCAGGTTCAATTTCTCTCCCATAGCTTGATACAGATAGATTTACATTAGTTTGTTAGTATAATAATGATCTAGGTTGTTAGTAGAACGATTAGGATGAGTTTGGTGCTGTTTAGTGATGATTGTTGACAGGTTGTTAAAACTGTTAGGACCTAGAACTCTTAGGTTAAGCCATGATAATCTTAGTTTGATAGATCAGAATAATCACCATTAGTCATAGATTAGATTAGTATAGGTTTGATTGAGAATTATGCTGATGAGTTGCAGAGCATTTTCATGGTGGCCAGAGATTATTGCTATCGGGTTGAGAGTTATGTTGAGTTTCAGAACAAACTATGACCATAGGCTTGTAGAGGGAGAAATTATGAATGATTTTCATGTTTGGATCGAGTTGAACCGTGGCCTGTAGAAGGAGAACAGAGAGCTTGAACATGATACGTGCATGGCTTCCATGGAGTGTAAACCCTAGCTTTCATGAACCAAGGTTGAAGACGCAATCATGGCCGTCCATCGCTTGTTGGACCATTGACTTCAGAGCCCATCGTGTGGCTCTCATTCATACTGAAGATTTGGAGGGAGAGTTGTAGGTGCCCTAAACGCACCGTTTCATTTAATGAAACGGGCGGGCCTAGGTGTGTTTTGATATCCCCACCCCCCATGTTATCAGGCCCAATCTTTTGAACGTGAAACCCCTGCTATTCTCACCCCTGCGTCTTTTTATTATTTTCATTAATGCTGATTTGTTCTGGGCCTAGTGCAACTTGCTACGCGCACCCCCGTTTGCTGGCCCATCCTGGAATATCAACTAGGGCGCTCTGCTACTAGTACCCCCCTGGCTATTTCTTTCTTCTTTTTATTATTTTCTTTTCATTTTTTTCATTCATTTTAAAAATTCATAATAAATAGATAAAAAATCATTTTTAATTCATTCTTTTTACATCATTTTCATTAGAATGTGTAGAAAATTGTCATTAAATAAAATTGCATTTTTATTTTTATTTGGTATTTTTTCCATATTTTCTAAATAAATGACATTTTAAATAGCTTCATTTCATGCATGATTTTATTATTTTTTGTTCTATTAGTTGCTTTAATATTTTTTGTTCATTCTTTTTAGGTTGTTTAGATGAGATATTGAACTTGTAGAAACAATTTAGTTCCCATTTTTAGAAATTAATTTTAGGTGCTTAATGTAGGCTTGAACAACATGAACAAATTAGGGTTTTTTAGGTGATGACTTAGGAGATTTGATTCTTTTCCCTCAGGACTTAGGGTTTAACTAGATTAGTTATGGGACTATAGGGGCTATAGGTAGTTATTAGATCCCTTAGAGAAAAGTCAGGATTCCCCTACTGCTATTAATACTCTGTATATATCTGATTGTCTGGTGTGGTGTGCCCTCTGGGGATTATTGCTTGCTTGCTTGGGTATTGGGATTGTCTGGGGACTTGGGAGAGCTGAAGACTTGAGGAGATGAAGACCATTGGAGATCCAGAGATTGAAGATCAACTTCCAGAGTTGAAGAGGAGGTTCTTGCTAGCAGCTGCTGAGGAGACTAGGGTTTAGGAGCTAGGCAGAGCTCTAGATTAGAAAGCTTGTTTCTCAAACATGGAATGCCTTGTCTGCATCCATCCTTTCTCTATGATTCAAAGTCTCTTTCAAATATCCACCTCCTTCCTTTGGAAGGATCAGTGAATATATTTGAGAGATAGAACTTTTGAGAGGAAACTTTCTGTTTAATGTTAACAGTTGATGAACCACCCTTGGTAGGTAATTAACTGTCTAGCATTCATTCACCTCACTCTTGTGACTAATCCCTCATCCTGGAGGTTTGAACTTGAAGAAAAGCCATTGCAGATGGAAGACTGATGATCAAAGCCCTTGCCTGAAGGCCATGAAGATGGAGATTAATGCTTGTTGAAGCCTGTAGCTGATTGGAGATTACTTGAAGCCAGATGTTGATTCAGAGCTGCTGATGCTGTTTCTTTTGCTGTTGTATTTCATTTCTTGATGTATTGATTGGTTTTCTGGACTGTATTGTTTGCTGTTTACCCTGCTGGGTTGAAAGTGAAGTCTGTTCACTTTTGCCTATTGTTTTCTAGGTTCGAGGTTGAGTGGGACTCCCTTGCCTCGCTTGTACTGTTGCATCCATGCATTTTACTGCTTTACTGTATATATCTGCTATTGTTTCTGTTTCTGCCTATCCCGTAGGATCTCTGTTTCTCTCTGTGCAAGAGAGGAGCATGATAGACACTAGGGCTTAACCCATGCATGATAACATTAGGTTAGTTTGATTTCCCCCGCAACCGTAGGTTAGAGTTCTGTCTCTTCTTCCTCAAAACAAACAGAAAAACACATAAAGATTTCAAACACAATAAAAGACACTTCTTTCGTAAAAGAATGTGAACTCATCAAGACGTCATTTTTGTCCGCTTGGACCGCTAATCAGAAAACCCTTTTTCAGAAGGAATAAAAACAATCAAGACAGACTGGTGTCGTACGTGGCCCGAACTACGTTTGCTCTGATCTTCCATGCAGTGTGGAAGTACGTAGGCATAGGATGCGATATCCTAGCGAGCAACCTTCCCCTCCTTTCCCGTAGGTAGGCGAACTACGTTGACTCTGATTTCTCGTTCCAGACGGGAATACGTAGGCATAAAGTGCGATACTTTGCCGAGTCATTTTATTTTTATTTTATTTTCTTTTTAACCCTTGACCTATAGTTTAGATAGAATAACAATCCATACCCGAAAACAAGCGTGGATCCCGTCGAGTACGACGGACGTGAGGGGTGCTAATACCTTCCCCTTGCGTAACCGACTCCCGAATCCAGGTTTTGGTTGCGACGACCATACCTTTCCCGTCTTTGCGAGGTTTACTCTGAGCGTTTCCTTTCCCTCCCGTGGGATAAATAACGCACGGTGGCGACTCTTCTGTTCAGCCGGCGCCGATTTTCACAGTAGCGACAGCGCTCACGCTCGGCTATCTGCTTAGTCAGGTCTGTCCCCAACCGGTTCACCAGCTCTGTTTGCCTTTTGAAGGAATGAACGGCTTCGTTCCTCTCACTTCGGAGCTTAGCCAATTCTTTCTCGAGTTCCTCATTCGCCCGCTTCAATTCATCTCGCTCAGCTAACACCTGATTATGCTGCTGAATGGGCACAGTAGTAGGCTCTTCAATCATTGGAGGGCTTTCTGGCTTGGCATGAGGAAACAACATCCCTATAGCATCTGCCCTGGCTCTGATCCAAGTCGTATACGGAGGGTAGGCTTGGTTATTGCTTCTTCCCAGCAATGGCTTTCCTCACTTACTGATACCATTCCACGCGCGCTGAAGCTTGGATAGCAGATCCCCCTCTAGAAGACCAGTGAGGTACAGAGATTCCTGCACCTCTTCATCCTTCGGCGGAGCTCTCAAAGCATACGCGAACTGTCGGACCAGTAAAGACGGATTGTAGTTTATACAGCCTTTCCTGCCTATCAAAGGCACGTTTGGAAACCCGCTGCAGCTGAAGATAATCTCGGTACCCAACCTATCTCTGTCGAACCATTCAATATCCTCTGTAGATAAACTCATCAGACGCTCGGACCACTCAGCTGTGGCCGCAGACGAAACAAAGGGACCCCTCTTGGGTAAATGACTACCAAGCCATTTATAAAGCAAGGGTACATAGCATGAGACATTCTTGCCCTTCCTGTTCTCGTTTTTGTAGTGGATAAAATGGTAGACATCTCCTATCAAGGTAGGGACTGGATTCCCTGAAGCGAAGATATGAAATGCGTCGAAGTCTACAAAGTCGGGCATATTGGGGAACAGAATGATGTCATATATGCACAAAGCGAGAATGGCGTTGAACGCAACCCAACATCCGTCTTTGGTGCACTGTTGAGCCTTTCCCACTAAGAACTGCAAGGAGAACCCGGGAACCTTGTTCCAACTAGACAATACCAACTCGGAGGCATCCAGATGAAGTGAAGGAGCTAAACCATCCAGATCAGGCTCAGCATCCATATGAACAAAAGGCATCTGCCTCTTGATAGGCACACCTAGCAAATCAGCATATTCCTCTAGCGTGGGTGTGAGAACAAAATCCTGAAAAGTGAAACATCTCAACGGAGGGTCGTAGAACTGCAGCAGAGCGTGCAACCCATTCAACTCGAACGCAGAAGGTTTACGAACCAAACTGAGCAACTTGCCGTAAGATTTTCTAAACTCATCCCTCACAGAATCATCTGCTAAAGCTATCAAACCAGTCAGCTTAACCACATCAGGGGAAGGGAACTTGTAAGCCACGGTCTTCCTCAGAGAACCCATAACAATACAATAGGAGGCAAGAAATCCTGGATCGGGGAAAACGGTACCTGCAACACAGACACACGTTAATGAAATGCAAATGTATGCAAAATAATGTAAAATGCAATCATGCAGCAGGAGATCAAGGCAACTGTGTTGTGGAGATTCTGTATCAACAAAACCATAACGCTGCTCTATCAAGAACAACCACTGATAAGAAGAGAACCCCGGTATCGGACCACAAATCTGCTCTGTCAAGAACAACCATCTGATAGGGCCATATACACAAGATCATAATTCTGCTCTGTCAAGAACAAACGTCTGATAATAAGGACCTCTGATACAGGACCACAAAACTGCTCTGTCAAGAACAAACATCTGATGATAAAACTCTGTTCTATCAAGAACAAACATACATCTGCTGATGAGATCTTCAGACCCCAATCATAAATCTGCTCTGATGATAAGATCCTCTAATCAAAACCTGTTCTATCAAGAACAAATACACATCTGATGATAAGATCCTCTGATCAAAACCTGTTCTATCAAGAACAAATACACATCTGATGATAAGATCCTCTGATCAAAACCTGTTCTATCAAGAACAAATACACATCTGATGATAAGATCCTCTGATCAAAACCTGTTCTATCAAGAACAAATACACATCTGATGATAAGATCCTCTGATCCCAACAAAACTGATTCGCTGTCAAGAAAAACCAGGTAATCTGAAGGTCAAAGTTTCCTACAATAAACCCAACCCTGCTCACAGGTATGGCCCTAAACTGACTCAAGTTCGGCATCCTATGCGTTCATCAGCGTCACAGACATTCAAGAGGGGTGATACGATACCCAGGAGGTGTGGCATCACCAGCTCATGAAGCGGCCTCACTCGGCTGAATCACAAATGATCGGTCCCCAGAGTCGACAATCCTCCAAACCAGCAACCGTCTCAACCCAAAGGGTTGAAAGAGAAGCCAACCGGGAGAACCTCGTCTGAGCGTGGATTTCATGAGACACTAGTGCCTACAAAGCAAGCACGCGCCCACTAATTTCCACAACTAATGCTATGTTCACTCAAGCCTGGGTCTGGCTTCTCACTCATCAGAATGCCCCTCCCACTACAGCATAGATAATCATATCATACTGAAAATAAAGTGCGGGAAATAAAAATGCGATAAATAAACACAACCCAACAAGTAATCATACAAGCGCTAGGAATGACTCGCATAGGGAACCGAAGAACCAGAGATTCTGGGTTCGATCCCCAGCAGAGTCGCCAGCTGTCGCTTTCCCGAAAATAAGGTGCCGACAGAACAGAAGAGTCGCCACCTTTCGTTATTTATCCCTCGGAGCGGGAAAGGAAACGATCGGAAAAACCTGACGAGAAAGGGTAAGACAAGGTCCTCGCAACCATTGTCTGGGTTCGGGAGTCGGTTACGCAAGGGGAAGGTATTAGCACCCCTCACGTCCGTCGTACTCGACGGGATCCATGCTTGTTGTGTTTACTGGACGAGTTGGTTTTATCTATCTACCTATCGAGGCTGGCTTAAACAGAAAAGAAAAATGACTCGGCAAAGCGTCGCGCTTTATGCCTACGTATTCTCATCAGAGAATGAGAAATCAGAGTCAACGTAGTTCGACCTACGACGGGTTACGGGGGAAGGTAGCTCACCAATACGTCAGTATTGTGCCTACGTACTCTCAACAGGTATGAGAGATCAGAGCTTACGTAGTTTGGGATACTACGGATTACGGGAATTCAGATTCATCTGTTTTATCGAGTAGGGTTAAACAGCAGTTCCAGCAGTTAGGGACAAAGCCTGTTTGCGGTGGCGCTGAAGTTTAACGACACTCTTTTCTTCAGAAAAGCTTCCTTTGAATTATGGGCCCACGGGGAAAAAAGGTTTGAAGTTTGTTTTCTGTCTTTTACGAAAGAACTGCTTTTTATTGTGTTTGCAATTTCAATCGCACTAAAGACTATGACCTGAGAGTGAATGCGTCGCCTGTCACCCAAAGGGTGCCATACTAAACACCCAGACTGTTGAAAAGAAACTCTCCAACAATCCTTTCTCAGATAGCTTAAGGCTTGTAACGTACGAGAGAAATCATTCATGATTACTGTATCTTAAGCTGTTTTGAGATGAGAAGAGAACAGGCTCAACTACGGGGAGACTATCAAGTCCTACTGTTGTCATGCCAAGGATTCATCCTATAGTTGAGGTTTGAAACAGGGAACTCCTAGAAGTTATCATGCATAGTTTTCAACCTAAAGTTCTATCATCACTTCCTTATCAAAGGAAACGAGAGTCCTAAGGGATCATGTCAATGATACACAGAAACAGACAAAGCATCAGCTTAAACAGTAAACAGATATACCGTAAAATGCATGCAATGCAAGTGAGGGAGGAAATGTGTGTGGGGCAGCAGCCTCCACAAGCTCATCTCAACCTCAAGCCAGAATGAATAACAGTAATCATACTGAAGAAGTAAAAACAATAGGCTATCAAGCAAAAACAGTAGACTGCAATCATACAGAAAAATAAAATCATGCTATCAAGCAAACAAACCATATGGGCAAGGGAGCTGAGCTCTACCGAATACCCGCAAGCAAAGCCATACAATAACAATACAAGCAGAGGGAGCAACTCAACCTCTAGTGCAATCATGCTCCTAGATTAACTCTAGTCTAGATATGGACTTATTCTAATGCATCAAGCAAGTCAAACAAGGCACATCAATACAACAAAGAAAACAGGCAAGAAAGCAGATCAACTCCTCTCTCAACTCCAAGCTTCAGCTCTTCTAACAGCAACTCAGTCTTCAGACCTCCATCACTCTTGACAAATATCAATTTGCTTCTCCAGGTTTCAACCCTTCAACATAAGTTTCAACTTATCCTCCTTCTCTAAGCTTCAGCTCCTTAATCAGTTCCACCTTCAGGCTTCACTCTCATCCACAAGTATCAACTTGATCTTCAAGCTCTCAAGCTCTCTCTGCTTTACCAGTCTCAACTAGGTCTTCTCTCCCTGCAAGCTTCAGCTTCTCAGAATAGTCATCAATAACTTAGAAGTATCAACTTCATCCTTCAATCTTTAAGCCTCAGCTCTTCATTCAATCTTTACTGGATCTTCATTGGGTCTTCAAGTATCAACTTGCTCTTGTTGCTCTTCAAGCTTCAGCTGCAATGGCAATTCTCAGGGAATCATCCTCTTCCATACTCTTCAATGAAGTCTTCATCTTCACACTCAAGCTCAACGCCTCTCAAGATACTCAAACCAGAGGAAATCACTTAACTGGATAAGCTAGGGTGTTAAACTGCTTATTGACCACCAAAGGTGACCTATAAGGGTTTAACATCAAAGGAATGGTTCCCTCAAAAGTTCTACTCCCTAGCTACCATCACTTATCCCTCCAAAGGAGAGAGGTGTATACCATGGAAGGACTTTGAATCATGGGGAAGAATGGAGGTGAAAGATACCATCCATGTTTAAGAAAGAAATTGACTAGGTCTAAGCTTTACTTAATCCCTAACCCTAAAACAACAACAAAAAAACAAGACTCCAAGCTCTCAAGCTCCTTCTTCAATCCTCAAGTCTTCTACTATGCTCCTCCATGCTCCTCAAAGCAAGACCAAGCTCACCAATCCCACAAAGCAAAGCAAAATAAAATACAAGCCCACAAGGGCAACACAAACAACAATCAACTACAAAAATCAATTAAAAATAGTATACTATTATATTAAAATCTAACATAATTTCTAGGGGATCCTACATATCTACCCTTAATACCCCATATGTCCCAACATCTATCTTGACCTAGAAACCCACAATTCTAGTGTTATTGTGGACCTATGTTAAGGATTGACCTAATTCTATACAACCTAATGTCATCTAACCAAAACTAATCAAAAATTAATCACAAAATTATGAAATAAATCCAGAGGGGAGCTAAGTTCCTAAGCTAACTATCCTAAAAAGAATAGCCTAAAAATTCAAAGGGAACTAGCTAAACTAAATTCTACAAATCTATGCATCAACATAAAAGAATTAAAATGCTATTAAAAGAGAAAATACACAAAAAATATGAAAAATGCATGGAATGCAAATATTTTGATTTCATAATTTTCTGGACATCAACATGAAATGGGAGAAAAATCCCCATGCAAAAATCATCATTTTTCTATTTATTATGATTTTTCAAAGATTAAAATAAAATGGAGAAAAAGAAATTAAAATGATAAAACCTTGGTGTGAATAGCAACTATATGCAGTACAAATTCCAGATGGGCTTAAAAAGGGGGTGGGGATATCAATGCGCGCCAGGCCCAGTTTTCATCAGAAAATCAATTAACAAAATATAAAGAAAAAGAAAAATGAACGGTGCAAAGAGTAATGAAATTCAGTTAAAAATCTCAATGGGCCATGACTTGGGGTGCGAATATCAATTACCAACTAAAGCCCAATACCCCAAGTTTAATGAAACGCTTCGTTTAAGCTCTTCAGAGCTTCTTTCACAAACTCAAACGAATCCTGGCCGTGTAATACCATCTTCAGTCAAAGTCAACCTGTGGATCCAATGGTGTACTGTCGCTACTGCGAAAATCGGCGCCGGCTGAACAGAAGAGTCGCCACCGTGCGTTATTTATCCCACGGGAGGGAAAGGAAACGCTCAGAGTAAACCTCGCACAACACGGGAAAGGTGTGGTCGTCGTAACCAAAACCTGGATTCGGGAGTCGGTTACGCAAGGGGAAGGTATTAGCACCCCTCACGTCCGTCGTACTCGACGGGATCCACGCTTGTTTTCGGGTATGGATTGTTATCTCTATCTACTCTAAAGGTCAGGGTTAAAAAAGAAAAGAAAATGACTCGGCAAAGTATCGCACTTTATGCCTACGTATTCCCGTCTGGAACGAGAAATCAGAGTCAACGTAGTTCGCCTACCTACGGGAAAGGAGGGGAAGGTTGCTCGCTAGGATATCGCATCCTATGCCTACGTACTTTCATACGGCATGAAAGATCAGAGCAAACGTAGTTCGGGCTACGCACGACACAAGTCTGTCTTGATTGTTTTTATTCCTTCTGAAAAAGGGTTTTTCTGATTACCGGTCCAAGCGGACAAAAATGACGTTTTGATGAGTTCCCATTCTTTTACGGAAGAAGTGTCTTTTATTGTGTTTGAAATCTTATTGTGTTTTTCTGTTTGTTTTGAGGAAGAAGAGACAGAACTCTAACCTACGGTTGCGAAGGGAATTAAACTAACCTAGTGTTATCATGCATGGGTTAAGACCTAGTGTCTATCATGCTCCTCTCCTGCACAGAGAGAAACAGAGATCCTAAGGGAATAAACGGAAACAGAAACAATAGCAGATATATACAGTAAAGCAGTAAAATGCATGGATGCAACAATACAAGCGAGGCAAGGGATTCCCACTCAACCTCGAACCTAGAAAACAATAGGTAAAAGTGAACAGGATTCACTTTCAACCCAACATGGTAAACAGCAAACAATACAGTCCAGAAAACCAATCAATACATCAGAAATAAACAGCCACAGCATCTCTGCATCAACATCTATCTTCAAGTCATCTCCAATCAGCTATAAGCTTCATCAAGCCTCAATCTCCATCTCCACAGCCTTCAATCAAGGTCTTTGTCATCAATCTTCAGTCCACAATGGCTTTTCTTCAAGTCTCAAACCTCCAGGATGAGGGATCAATCACAAGAGTGAATTGGGTGTTAAGCAATTAGTTGACCACCAAGGGTGGCAAACAGACTGCTAACAACACATAGGATATTTTCTCTCAAGAGTTCTATCCCTTAGACAGTAGCACCAAGCCTTCCAAAGGAAGGGGGTGAGTGTCTTAGAGAGACTCCGCATCACAGAGAAGAATGGAGGCAGTCAAGACCTTCCATGTTTGAGAATCAAGTTGACTACTCTAGGGCTCTGCCTAACTCCTAGATCCTACAAACTTCAACAGCTGCCAGCACAGAATCTCCTCATCAACTCTGGAAGTTGGTCTTCAGTCTCTTGATCTCCAATGGCTTCATCTTCTCAAGTCTTCAGCTCTCCCAATCCCCAAGCAAACCCAATACCCACACAGACAAGTAATAATCCCCAGAGAGGGCACACCACACCAGTCAAGCAAATACAGATAATACTAATAGCAGTAGGGGAATCCTAACATTTTCTAAAGGATCTAATAACTACCCCTAATCCCTATAGTCCCATACCCCAAAAATTCAATCTCTAACTCCTAAGGGAAATGAACTTATTCACCTATGTTGTCACCTAAACCCTAATTTTGTTCATGCTATTCACATCTACTCAAATCTCCTAAAATTAATTTCTAAAAATATGAACTAAATTTTATATACAAGATACATGTCTAAACTAATCAACCTAAAAAGAAGGGATTAAAAATACTAAATCATCTATTAGAACAAAAATCAACAAATATAAGTATCAAACTAAACTTAATAAAATGCTATTTACAAGAAAAATGCATGAAAAATATTAAAACAAAATAAAATGCCATTTTTATTTTTTCATATTTTTCTAGACAGAATTACTGACCTACCACAAAAAGAAGGAATTAAAAATATCAAATTTCCTATTTTTTATGATTTTTTAAAGATGAGAGAAATATAAAAGAAAATAAAAACACAAAATATGAAATAAAAAGGGGAGGGGGTCTGAATAGCATACACGCCTAGTTCAAATCTCAGCTGGGCCATAAAATGGGAGGTGCGCCTAGCAATTGGCGCTAGGCCCAGGAAGCATCAGAAAACGAATTGAAAAAATAGAAAGAAAACAAATAAGCTCGCGGTGCAAAAAGCAACAAATCCTAGTATATTCCATTGGGCCTATATAAAAGGGGGTGGGGATATGAATTTGGATTCAGAGCCCATGCGTTCTAATAAGTGAAACGCTGCGTTCCACTTGGTCTTTTCCCTCCGTTTCAACTTCAAATGCCAGCCATTGGATGAGATGAGAAAGTCAAATAATTGGCATGATCGGACGGCCATTAGATCGTCTTCCTCAATCACCTCTAGGGTTTGCAGAATAAACCCTGCACACGAGCTCGACACAACCATATTCCAGCCATCATATCTCCCTCGTCTCTCCATGAAAGGCCACACTATAAACACCAAAATTAACCCAAAGTTCACGTAGAAGACAACTGCACCCTTAGTTTTGGCTGAAACTTAATCAAATGCCAGACCCGATGGTATACAACCTCCATGGACACTCAAAATTCACCCTCACCAAACTTCAAATTCTTGCTAACAGAACCAACTCTATACTTCCATGATCACTCTAAACTAATCCACACTAATTATCACACTCTATTCATCAAGTTCCGGATCAAAACCTTTTTTGTGCATGCATGAAAATCTTCATCAATCAATGCCAAACTTTCCAGGATTCATCCTCTAACTACCTAGGTCTCTAATATACTAACAATCCTATGCCATGATCACTATGTTAGCCAATTTGAAGGAAAACATACCTGGTGCAAATTCTTGAAAACAGATATAGACTTCTTGAATCAGCAGCCACCAATGCTCTGATCTTGATCAACACTCTTGATCCTTGCTACTGTATGCAATAACCTTTGATCCAATGCTCTGAATATGATACTTGAACTCCTCTTGCACTTTTGATGGTGAAAATTACAGCACACGATAATGGACTCAACTCAGCCAGATCTTGATTAATTTTGGTTCTAGGATGATTGTAGAGTAGATTAGGATCAAGAACTTTGTGAATTGATGGGATTTTGTGAGAGATTGAGAGCAATTTGCAAAATTGGAAAGATGGAAGGAAACTATGTATTCTTGCCAAATGAATCACCAACCACATTTTGGAGCCACTCTTGTGTTTATATAGATGATGATGACCTGATCTAGAAGGTTGTAGAATGATCTTAGATGATTCTAGAAAGTGATGGAAAGTTATGGAAGTTCTCCCTTAATGATACTTTGATCCATCTCATATCTCATGCATTTCCTTTCATATTTGTGTCAAAATCTCCTCTTATGAGTTATTTTCATGGTATGTATGAAAAAACCAAGTTCCTTGCCTTGAAAAGTCACTTGTGCCAAGTTTTCTCTTCTTGCCTTATTATGCAAGCAACAAAAATACAAAGCAAGTCCAATTTTTTAACTCCTAACTCAAAAAAGTGGCTGAACCAATGTCTCTAAAATTATGTTTGGAATCAATTTGGTATATTGGATGACCCATATTTGATTTGTAGATCTTTCAAACCAATTTTTCATTTCAACTTTTTCAACTTATATGCCTTTTTTAGGTCATTTTCCACCAACTTTGGTCAAGTCTCATTCCATGCATTTCCAAACTTCCATGACTTCTTTTCTAGACTTAAAATGGCATTTTGAGCAACTTTGATGTTGTGAAGTTTTTCATTTGAAGCTTCCTTGTATGAGTTTTAGGCATAGGCTAAGAATGACCTGTAATCCTCAGATGACCAAAATACCCTTTGCTTGCCAAGATCATAAGTAGAGTTCCACAAATCATATGAAGGCATACTATACCATTCTAGAAAGCTAAGACAATGAGGAACAATTCTTATGTTGACCAGAAATTCATTTGAAATCTCATTGAGGGGTAAAAATTGCTTGGAAGTCAAGTCACTTTCACAGACAAAATTTCAGATACCTCAGATGACCTGTAACATGCAAGGACCATAACTTGAGTTCTATAAATCTCCTTGATGTCTTCCACCACTCAAATAAAAGGTCTTGAGATCCTCTACAAGTTTCATGTTGACCAAGGATCCATTTGAAGCTTGCATTTTGACTTATCTTGCTTGGAAATTTGACCTAAATTAGGGGATTTTACACAGAAACCCTAATTTAGAAACTCCTCTTCTCCTTGATTTCTCTTGAATTCTTCTTGGCATATCACCATATCCTCTTCTACATGTCAAATTATGAACCCCACATCTCTCCAATAGCCCTTAATGCCTTTCAATCAGTCATTTGACCTAGAGTTGACCTAGAGTTGACCCTAGATGAAACCCTAGTTGGCTGTCTTCAACTGCAATTCTTGTGATCATACCAATGACTTGTCTCCTTCTTCAAATGACTTTCTAAGTCTCCCATGATGCCCGCATACTCTCCATGCTCAGCCCACAGCTCACAATTTCTTTGGTGATCCCCAGATACCCTCAGATAGGAGATGGATGCACTGCTTGATCCATTGACTTCCCAGTTTTCAAATTCTTTCTGATGACTTGAATGGGATTGAATTAGGATAATAGACTCTTGATAGGCTCATAGAGATGAGAATAATGCTTGGTCCCCTATTGGATGATTTGCTATGCTATGCTATGCAGATGATTAGACTATGTACATGACTTTATATGCAAATGCTAATGATATTGAAACATAAACCAAGTGAATAAGGTTGAGCAAATTTTAGGGTGCAACAGCTGCCCCTATTCAAACGGCTTGGACCCGATTGGGTGAAGAGCCCGGAGCCTTCAGACATTCGCGGTACGAGACGGTTGAATACTAAGAACCCAGAAATTTGCCAACCGCAGACATGAACTACACCACTGCTTGGGGATTATTTTCATCAGCCTGAAAAGCTTCTCTCATTGCAAGAATAAAACTTTGCTTGTCCACGTTAGGACGCCTGTGTCGTCAACACAAAGCACTCTTAATCTAAACTCGTCCACGTTAGGAAAATCTCGACAGCTTCACTGGGGATGGCTCGTCTACCTCTCATCAGAAATAAATCGTCCACGTTAGGACTAAACCCTTCCACGTTAGGAATAACACCTTTTTTCCATCTTGTGAATAACATCTTTCCACGTAAGGAAACCACCTTCTTTTATGAATCTGTCCACGTCAGGACTAAACTTTCCACGTTGGGAATACATCTTTCCACGTTAGGAATACATCTTTCCACGTTAGGAATACAACTTCTTTTCTAAATCTGTCCACGTCAGGACTAAACCTTCCACGTAAGGAATACATCGCTCTTCCACGTAAGGAATCAATCTTTCTTTCCACGTAAGGAACCCATCTATCGTCTCGATCTGTCCACATAAGGACTCAACTTGATATGCCCACATAAGGACTCAATCTTTCCACGTAAGGAATAAACTCATCTTTCCACGTAAGGAATCCGTCTTTTTTCTGATTTGTCCACGTGAGGACTCCCCTTTTTCCACGTAAGGAAACAATCCTTCTTCCACGTAAGGAATAAAATTCTTGGTCTGTCCACGTAAGGACTTCAAGCTTTCCACGTAAGGAATACGATTTTATTCGATCTGTCCACGTAAGGACTCCAATCTTTCCACGTAAGGAAACAATCTTTCCACGTCAAGAATGCCATCGTTTTCCACGTAAGGAAACACCTCTGATTCGTCCACGTAAGGATTCACATTTTTTCACGTAAGAAAACCGTACCTTTCCACGTAAGGAATACTATGTCAACCTGTCCACGTAAGGACTCCACTCTTTCCACGTAAGGAATGCAATCTTTCCACGTCAGGAATACATCGTCCACGTCAGGACCCACCTTTTGACTTGCTGAGGATAAAACTTGTCCACGTCAGGACTCACATAAAACCGGTCCACGTCAGGACTTGCGCGTCTTCAACTTGCTGGGGAAGTGAGACTTGTCCACGTCAGGACTCATACTTTGCCCACAACACGAAGAAGGATAAATTTGTCCACGTCAGGACTCTCGCGTCTTGTCATCACAAAGAACTACAAACTTGTCCATGTCAGGACGCACATTTCACCATCACGAATAAAGCTATCTGCTGGAAATAAATTGTCCACGTCAGAACACCAACACGAAGAGTAATCAATCTTGTCAATGTTATGACTTCATACTCAATTAATACCGAGGAATCCGATCTGTCCACGTTAGGACCAACACGTCTCGTCAACTTGAGGAAATGTCCACGTCTGGACTCCACATTCCAACAATTCTGAAAAATCGAACCTGTCCACGTTAGGACTAGCACCTCTCATCCACCATGAGGAAGTAAAACTGTCCACGTCAGGACACCCACTTCTCTAGCACGAAGAAAACCTATCAAGAAAATCGTCCACGTCAGGACTCATCCTTCCATTGGTTCCAAACCACAAAACTTCTTAGCACTGACGTGACAGCGATTTTGAAGCGGACTCTACTGGGGATATCTGAAACCAGGCTACCGGACGCCTGTTCTGATAACCGGCTGTGGCCTCTGAAATTCTGATTCCTGAAACCCTTTGAGGACAAACAACTTTGCTTGGGAATGAGGAGAAATTCTGCCTACTCATTGTGGCGGGAAAAACATGAGAAATTCACAAAGAAAGCTTCATCATGATAACTCTGTGGGGCATAATGCCAAAGCTGACACTTCATTGAATGTCTCACGTCGAGACCTCGAATGTTTGGTGCCTCATCTGAGCAAGAGCTCTCTCTACCTGCAAGAGAAACAATACTTGAAGCAAACGGTTAGCCCACCTAGTTTATGTTTCAAAAATGCATATGTTTGACAACGATGCAATGCTCCATTCGACATGGAAACACTACGCTTTTATTTGGGGGATGCAAGTATGACACTATATGCCGATGCCAATGCAGACTCGAACCGCTGGGATACAGGAACTGCTCCAGCAAAATAAATGCTGAAGACAATGCTGACTCCGCTGGGGATAGCCAGATGCTACAAAATTATTCCCGCAAAGTAAATGCTGGAAGAGTGAAGTCGACTCGGCTGGGAAATTGGGAACTTAAACCAAACACCTCATTGAAGTGACACCCTGCTGGGGGATATAATTCTGCTGGGGGAATGGCAGATGCGCTCGATATGATTATACTTCTGCTGGAAAGTGAACTGATATCACCTGGTATTCCGGCAAAATAAATGCCAGGACACACAACCAACTCTGTCGGGGGGGTCTTAATCTTCGAGTTCCACTGGGAGGAGTGAAAACACTCGCTGAGAAGAGAATTCCGCTGGGGATGGGATGATTCTCTTGGGGAAAATCAACTGACTCCGCTGGGGGAGAGTAAATGACCCTACTGGGAAGGGTAAACTTGTCTGAATACAGCTCACAAATATTAATCTTCTGAGGCTAAACCAACTCTGCTTGAGATACACTGTCTAAATACAGCCTTACAATCTTGGAATCACCAAACTCTGCTGAGGATGAATGACTTTGCCGGAGTATGCCCTTTGGATAAACTACGACCAGCTGGGGAGTTCGATCCTTCTTCGGGAAGAACATGCATGACCTGCGCGGGGGTCGAGTCTTTCGTTACTGCAATCTTTTGATCATCTTCCTCGTATGGCTATGAAACCTGCAACAACACAAACAAGACAAGACACGCCTATGCAACCAACTCTATTCAGGTCAGTGACGTCATTTTCAGTTAATTCAAAGTTTTAGCAATTGTTGGCAAGGGCCAGTAATGTTATGCACATGCTAGTTTCAGTAAACTTAGGCGTTTATCATGCACAAAACAGTAAAGAACCAGCATCAAATACTGAATAACATATTTTATTGATTGGGCCCCTGAATGGGCGGAGTTTTGTACACGGGATGTAACTCCTGAAAAGAGGAAGCTACGCAAAGCAAATATACAAGTATGCACAAGAAGCATAAATATATTGACAAATTAGATTTGTACACATGTCGGCAACGGGATGCAAACGAACACCATGAACTGATCCTCCCATGACTCGCCCGACTCTAATGCTTGCCCGGTATCCACACTTCCGAAGAAATTGTGTCTGACAATCGACCCCTAGAGTATGTTCTCCCGCACTGATGCTCACTGCAATATCAAATTCGGACCGCAGTCATTTGCTTTTCAAATCCCTGACTTTTGCGTGAACCGCCCTTTACGAGTTTTCAGTTCACTGGGATACCCTTTTTTGCCGAAGCCGCCCAGTGTAGGTTTTCGACTTCGCGGGTGTACATTTTTTATTTTATCCCTAACTTTTGCCCGAACCTTTCATTCTGTTTTTGGTTCGCCAGGATGCCCCATTTTTGCCTGGACTCTCTTTTTCTGTCCAGCGGGTCAATTTCAAGCAAAGTATTTTTTAACTGCGTCCGAATTTACAGGCGACGTAAAGTCTTCACCGTCCATGGTGGACAACAACAACGCTCCTCCTGAAAATACTTTCCTGACAACGTATGGCCCTTCGTAGTTGGGGGTCCACTTGCCCCTGTGATCTGCCTGCAGCGGGAGAATCCTTTTCAGCACAAGGTCGCCCGTCTGAAAGCTCCACGGATGTATCTTCTTATCATATGCTTTCTTCATTCGGCTCTGGTACAAACGACCGTATGCTAGAGAAGCTAGCCTCTTCTCATCCATCAAACTCAGTTGGTTCAACCTGTCTTTCACCCACTCTGCCTCATCTAGTTGGACGTCTCGCAATACCCTCAGAGAAGGGATCTCAACTTCCAATGGTAGTACTGCCTCCATTCCGTATACTAACGAGAACGGGGTTGCCCCGGTTGATGTGCGTACCGTCGTACGATAACCGTGCAAAGCAAAAGGTAGCATCTCGTGCCAATCCTTATAGGTCACCACCATCTTTTGAACGATCTTCTTGATATTCTTATTGGCCGCTTCGACAGCGCCATTCATCTTGGGTCGGTAAGGGGAGGAGTTGTGATGTTCGATCTTGAAATTCTGACAGAGCTCCTTCATCATTTTGTTGTTCAGGTTTGAACCGTTGTCAGTGATTATCCGCTCGGGGATCCCATATCGGCAAATGATATCTCTCTCGATGAATCTGGCCACCACTTGCTTAGTTACATTTGCATAAGACGCCGCTTCTACCCACTTGGTGAAATAATCGATTGCTACTAGAATAAACCGGTGCCCATTAGAAGCTGTCGGCTCAATCTTTCCAATCATATCGATTCCCCACATCGAGAATGGCCATTGCGACGACATCACATTTAGAGGGCTCGGAGGCACATGGATCTTATCAGCATAGACTTGGCACTTGTGGCACTTTCTCGCAAACTTGAAACAATCAGTTTCCATAGTCAGCCAAAAATAACCTGCCCGTAGCAGCTTCCTCGTCATAGCATGCCCACCAGCATGCGTACCAAATGTACCTTCATGTATTTCCTCCATGAGCAGCTTTGCCTCTCTTTCATCTACGCAACGCAACAGCACCAATTCGTGGTTTCTTCTGTATAAGACACCATCCGGATTCAAATAGAAGTTACCCGCCAATCTCCTGAGAGTCTTCTGATCTTGACTGGATGCCCCAGCCGGATACTCTTTGTTCTTCAAGAAATTAAGGATATCAAAATACCACGGTTTGTCGTCAGATGCTTCATCAATAGCAAACACAAAGGCTGGTCTGTCAAGTTGAGAGATAATGATTCTGGGAGCTTCATTCCAGAAGTTGACTTTGTACATGGAAGACAAAGTGGCAAGGGCGTCAGCCATTTGATTCTCTGCCCGCGGTACATGATGCAATTCAACCTTGTCAAAGAAAGGCAACAATCTCCTTGCATAATTCATGTAATGTATCAAATTGGGCTGACGTGTCTCCCATTCCCCTTTTATCTGATTCACCACCAGAGCTGAGTCTCCGTATACGTCCAGATTCTTGATTCGCAAATCAATGGCTTCTTCAAGCCCCATTATACAAGCTTCGTATTCGGCCTCATTATTGGTAACTGCAAAGGTCAATCGAGCAGTAAACGGGATGTGCGACCCGTGTGGAGTAGTGATGATTGCCCCTATTCCGCTACCGTAAGCGTTCACAGCTCCGTCAAATATCATCTTCCATTTGGAACCCAATTCTGGTCCCTCGTCTGGCAACGGTTCTTCACAATCTTTCATCTTTAGGTACATGATATCCTCGTCAGGAAAGTCAAACCTCATCGATTGGTAATCTTCAATAGGCTGCTCTGCCAAGTACTCAGACAGCACACTCCCCTTTATAGCCTTTTGCGAGACGTATTGGATGTCATATTCAGTCAAGACCATCTGCCAACGGGCAATTCTCCCTGATAGCGCCTGCTTTTCGAATACATATTTGATAGGATCCATCTTTGAGATGAGCATGGTTGTATGATTCAGCATGTATTGCCTCAAACGCTTGGCGGCCCAGGCTAGCGCGCAACAAGTTTTCTCCAACATTGAGTATCGAGATTCACAATCTGTAAATTTCTTACTCAAGTAATAAATTGCATGCTCTTTTCTTCCTGTCTCGTCATGTTGACCGAGAACACAACCCATGCTTCCCTCAAGAACCGTCAAATACATGATCAAGGGTCTCCCTGCCACTGGGGGTATCAAAATAGGAGGCTCCTGCAAATACTGCTTTATTTTATCGAACGCCTTTTGACAATTTTCGTTCCACGCTACAGCTTGATCTTTTTTCAATAGCTTGAACAATGGTTCACACGTAGCTGTTAGGTGAGATATGAACCGGGCGATGTAGTTCAACCTCCCTAAAAACCCGCGCACCTCTTTCTCTGTTTTAGGCGTCGGCATTTCTTGGATCGCTTTTATTTTAGCAGGATCGACCTCTATTCCTCTTTCGCTTACGATAAACCCCAGCAGTTTACCCGATCTCACCCGAAGGTGCATTTATTAGGGTTCAGTCTCAGCCTGAACTTCCTAAGCCTTTTAAATAACTTCAGCAGATTCACCAGATGCTCTTCCTCCGTCTGGGATTTGGCAATCATATCGTCAACATAAACTTCGATCTCTTTATGCATCATATCATGAAAAAGAGTCATCATCGCACGCTGATACGTTGCCCCAGCATTCTTCAAACCGAAGGGCATCACTTTATAACAAAATGTTCCCCAAGGCGTTATGAAAGTAGTCTTCTCCATATCCTCTGGCGCCATTTTAATCTGATTATAGCCTGAGAAGCCATCCATGAAGGAGAATACGGAGTATTGAGCAGTATTATCAACTAGCACATTGATATGAGGAAGTGGTAAATCATCCTTTGGGCTTGCTTTATTCAAATCCCTATAATCCACGCACATTCGAACCTTGCCATCTTTCTTTGGCACTGGTACGATGTTAGCAACCCATGAGGGATATTTTGTCACAGCCAGGAAACCAGCATCCCACTGTTTTTGAACTTCCTCTTTGATCTTCACTGCCATATCTGGTCTAGTTCTGCGAAGCTTTTGTTTGACCGGTGGGCACTCTTCTTTCAACGGCAGACGGTGCACGACCATATCTGTATCGAGCCCAGACATGTCTTCATACGACCAAGCGAACACATCGTTATACTCTTGGAGTATTTCAACCAGTCCTCACTTGATATCGCTCTGCAGCGCGGCCCCGATACGAATATTCTTCTCAACCCCTTCCGACCCCAAGTTGATAATTTCGATGACCTCTTCGTGAGGCAGAATGACTCTTTCCTCTTGTTTCACCAACCAAGACAGTTCTTCAGGAACGTCACTATCTTCGACAATCTCTTCTTCGGCCTGAAATACCGGGTGTTCAAAGTCGGGACGAGTCATAGGTGGTTCAAGGATGTCATCTGAAAATGTTATCCTACAAAAGAATGGTTAAATGCTTCAAAATGCGTATACAGCGAATAACCACGTTGCCATTTTATTGAAAAGTACAAAACAAGAAAAACAGAGATCACAATATTTGCACATGAAAAAACGCCTTTTATTTAATGATAAACACGCAATGTTCATAACAGCACAGCCCTAAGTAAATCCCGATGCCCCAGGCAAGACATCAGATTGTTCAACAATTAATAAAACAAAGCATTACTGTTTAAGAGTCACAGGAACAAGCTCCTGAATAGACCAGTTGCACAGTCCTTGTCCTGGCGTGCTTGGCTGAATCCAGGCATCCATATCACAGTCGCTGTCTCCTTCATCAGACTCTGAAGCAGCATTGATGGTCTCATGACATACTCCACTGGCAGAGATGGTTATTGGCCCTTTGAAACGGGGTGCTCCCACAGCAGGTGTTGACGATGACGGTTGGTATCCTAGCCCGAACCGGTCCATCTTCACCGGAATATCCAGCACTTTGCCCCAGCCCTTTGCTTCTCCTGCCTCTACTAGAGCTTGGGCCTCTTTATACGACGAGACGACTATCTCCAGTGCTTTGCTCGGCCCGGGACCTTTGTCCTTGATACGCAACCCTTCAAATGCCTGGCAGGGTGTTTCGTGAATCTCTCCATCGACCTCCACGTATTTAAATGACGACAGATGGCTGACCAGGATGTCTTCTTCTCCGCATACGGTGACTACGTTGTCTCCAACCATATATTTCAACTTTTGATGCAGGGTAGACGTGACTGCCCCAGCCCCATGAATCCAGGGTCATCCGAGCAGACAGCTATATGCAGGCTGGATGTCCATGATATAAAATTCAGTGGCAAACACCTCCGGCCCCACCTGTAGAGGCAATGTTATTGATCCGAAGACTGTTCTTCGCGTGCCATCAAACGCTATGACTACCAAGTCGCTGGGCGTGCACAGGATTCCTCTGACATCTAGCTTCATCATCGCTTTCTTGGGCAGCACATTCAAAGACGATCCGGTGTCTACCAATACATGCGACATGACTGATCCTCTACACTCGACGGATACGTGCAGCGCCATATTATGATCTCTCCCCTTCGGGGTCAAATCGAAGTCGGTAAAGCCCAAGTTGTGGCCTGCCTTTACATGTGCCAACACCCCTTCCAGCTGATTCACGGAGACGTCTTGGGGTACGAAGGAAGTATCCAGGACTTTCAACAAAGCATTTCTGTGAGCTTCAGAACATAATAGCAACGACAGGATAGATATCTTGGACGGCGTCTGTTGCAGATGCTCCACAATCTTATAATCACTTTTTCGAATCAAGCGCATGAACTCTTCCACATCTTTCGATGCCGATGCTTTTTCGCTTGCCTGCGCTGGAACATTCTCAACCATTTTTCCTTTCCCCTTTGCCAGTCTTTCGGCCTCCACCTCAGGCGATATGAAGATCCTACCACTCCTTGTCATACCTCCTGAACCGACCACATTCTCTACAGTCTCGGCTGGCTGCTTATTAACATCAATCTTTATTCCGTCACAATACACTTCCAACCCATATGACCATGGGACTGCCTTCGTGCTCTCGTACGGGATTGGTTCGGCCTTAGTTATGGTGATCGGCGGTCGCTGAACCGGTGCTGCTATAGTAATTGTCTTTCGAGGAATCGTTACAGTGGCCACATCACTCTGATTATCTACTAATACCCCTGCAGGCTCTTCAGTTGCTGCTCGGTCAAACTGCAATGTGTCGCCGTCAATTAAAGCCTGAATGCCTTTCTTCAAATCATCGCACCCTCCAGCTAGGGTCCAACATTCTAAGCAGTACTCATCACAACCCGGATAGACACCCCCTTGCAATAATCGGCTTTTTATCTCACTCAGCGGCGTTTTTAAATCATCCACATTCATAATCAGATTCAACCCTTCCTCAGTCAGAATGGCGTTTGCCCCATGATTAGACATGGGCTTCTGCACTATATTCGGACCTGCCGTTCCAAAATTGATAGCCTTATTGTCCAAAAGATCCTGCTCAACATGCTTAAAAGCATGGCAACCCTCTACATCATGGCCCGGAGCCCCAGAGTGGAACTCACAGTGCCTGCTTGCATCATAACCATATGGAGGAGTTCCCGTTATCGGTGCCAGAGTTCTCTTCTCTACCAGGTTCAAACCCAACAATGTCTGCAACAAATCTGCGTACGTTGAGGGAGGCTTCTCAAACACTCTTCTTGGTTTACCACCATGGAATCTTCGCTGAGCAGGCTGTGCCCCCTGCTGTGGCTGCTGCTGCTGCTGTTGTTGTTGCATTGGCTGCTGCTGAAACGGTTGTTGTTGTTGAAATGGTTGTTGCCGGAATGGAATAGTAACACTCGCCACCTGCTGCGGCTGATTATATTGGTTCCTACCTCAGCCTCGGCCTCAGCCTCGGCCTCCAAACACTGCGCTTGCCTCGCCCTGACGGCGCCCACCAAAAGTCTTCTTATTACTGCCAGATGCAGTTGATTCCTCAGCCTGGAACCTGCCCTGTTTAATGTTGTTTTCAATCTTTTCTCCCATCAGAATTAAGTCTGAGAAACTGGCCAAAGATGTGTGAAACAACTTGTCATAAAACATGCCTGTGAATGTGCCGATGAACATGTCGTTCATTTCCTTGTCTTCTAAAGGAGGACGGACCCTGGCAGCCATATCGCGCCACCTTTGCGCGTACTCTTTAAAGCTCTCACCCTTCTTCTGAGACAGCCCTGTCAATTGGACCCGATTGGGCGCCAAGTCGCTGTTATACTTATAGTGGGCTACAAATGCCTCTGCCAGTTGCTTCCATGTCTTTATATTAGTTGGCTCCAACCCCATGTACCACTCTAAGGAAGGACCTGACAAGCTATCTTGAAAGAAATGCATTAGCATTCTCTCATCAGTTGAATACGCAGACATCTTTCTGTAATAAGCCCGCACGTGCACTTTCGGACATGTGTCCCCTTTATACTTATCAAACGTAGGAGCTTTGAATTTGATTGGCACCCTCAAGCCAGGTACCAGACCCATTGCAGACATGTGTAAGCCCACAACACTTTGGTTCAGGACCCCCCTCATCTGCTCTTCTAGCATTCTGATCTTCTGGGAGTCATCCATCGGCCCTTCGAAACCTCCACCAGAGAAGGCGTCCTCCTGCTGATCTTCTTGCCACATACCGTTCCCAGCTCCATACCCATCGTATCCATTATTACGACCAGCTCTGATCTGATTCATCACCGGGCCTCGCCCTCTGTTGCCGTACCCCTGAGCAACTCCAGCAGGTCCAAAAGTCATTAACCCAGCGCCGTTTCCATTTCCGAAACCTCCGTAACCCTGATTGGTCACACCAAAACCGTCCTGCCCAAAGCCTTGAGCATTGAAACCACATTTCCCAACATTATCGAATCCCTGATCATTGAACCCGAATCCAGCATTGCCGAAGCCGTTGCCTCCCATATTATCACCCAAGTTGATATCACCAAGCCCAACGTTATGGACAGCAGTCTCGTTCCCAACTCTGACGTTACCATTCCCAGCAGCGGTAGCGTTGTTGACATTAGCAGCAGGTATATTGACTACAGGTGGAGCCACTGGCGTGGGAGTGCCATCCCCATGAACAGTTTCGACTCGCACAGACTGATGATCCTCATTTCCGTGACCAGCATTTCTGACCAACAGAGGCTGCACCATGGCTTGCAAATTCTCCTGACCTTTTGCAATAGCCTCCATGGTCTGCATAAAGAGAGCTAGCTTCTCGCGCACATCTTGCATCTCGTTCTGCATTTGATCCATGATTCTTCGACAGTTGGTGCGAGTGGAATAGCGGTGCGGGTGCTGATCTGCAATCCTGAAAATACCTGGTACAAAGCAAGAAATAAGATACCATGCAATAATTACCTATAATGCAACATGACTATGAATGCAATGCAAGGTGTGTCTGTGCGTTAAGGAATAACATTCCCCGATTCTAGTGTGAAGGTGCCAGTGCTAGCAATACAAAGATCGGAGTTGAATCATAGAAAGCCTCATATATTACAGAGAAAACCAATAAGCCAAGAATACAATGTCACTGAGTACAAAGAAAGGCATGACCCCAACCAACAATCCTGGTGATGGTCAGCACTATGCAAATAAAGCATACAAGTTAATACATGAAATGATCAAGCACTACCATAAGTCTGGTACTCTTCTATTAACTTCTTGGTCTCTGGATGACCTGGTCTGGTAAGCAACCCTTCAACAAGTTGGTTTCTTCGTTTGAGCACACGGCGCACGTCACCGTCAGTTTCCTCCCATGCCCCTTCTCCGAAGCGATCCTCTAACTTCCACTTCTGAGACACGGCTTCGTCCCTGCCTTTGATGGCCTTGTTCAGTGCATTCTGGAGACTATACCGGGTCATCACTTCTTCTTCACACTTCTTGATGCTAGACTTCAACTGCTCTTCGAGATCGGAAATTTGCTGCTTCAACTTATCCTCCCTCTTCTTATTGTTGGTCAGTGTAGCATTCCAAGTCTTATTGCAATAAGAGATCTCTCGGTGTGCTGCGTCGAGTGCCTTCTTTTTGGATTCCATCATGTCATGGGAGCTTCTGAACTCTTGCCCCAGACGTTCGCGCTTCTTCCTCTCTTCAGTCAACTCAGCCCCTAGTCTGTTTACTAGCTCGTTCTGCTGTTGGAAAGCATGCACGGCCTTGTTTTTCTCACTGCGTACCTGAGCTAGCTCTTGCTCTAGCCCTTCATTGATCTTCATCAAGGCTTCTTTTTCTTTCACAACTTGCTCGTAGGCCTCCCTAGAAACAGTAGTTGGCTCTGCTACCGGAATGGGAACAAGGACTGGTGCATCTGGAAATGGCATCCGCAACTGACTTGCTCTCTCCTGGATCCAAACTCTGTATGGTGCATAAGCCTGACAGTCATTTTTCCCTAACAACGGCTTCCCTCTTCGGTTAATGCGCGTCCAGGCATGCTGCAGCTTGGCTAATAACTCTCCCTTCAAATCGCCGGTGAAGTACAGAGATTCCTTTACTTCTTCCTCCTTTGGTGGGTTCTTCAGCGCATATCCGAACTGACGGATAAACAGAGATGGGTTGTAATTGATACACCCTTTTCTACCTATCAACGGAACATTAGGGTACCCAGAACAACTTAAGATAAGCTCAGATCCCAGCAGATCTCTATCAAACCATTCAACGTCTTCAGAAGATAGTCTCATCAGGCGCTCCGGCCAGCCAACTGGGACTGCAGTCTCTACAACAAATCTTCTCTTAGGAAGGTGGCTCTCAAACCACGTACTCAGCAATGGTACACAGAAATGAACATTCTTCCTTCTTCCCTTCTCATTCTTGTAATGCAGTGAGTGGTAGAAATCTCCGAGCAAGGTAGGTACAGGATTACCAGCGGCAAACAAGTAGAAGGCGTCGAAGTCCACAAAATCCGGTACATTGGGAAACAATACTATGCCATAAATGCATAGAGCCAACACAGCATTGAAGGCAATCCAGCACCCGCTCTTAGCGTACTCCTGGGCTTTACCAATCAAGAACTGGAGCGAGAAGCCTGGAACTCCACAGGAAACAGTAGTCAACAGTTCAGAAGCATCCATATGCAAAGCTTTTGCCAAGTCCTCCGGCTTGGGCTTAGCGCCAGAATGAATGAATGGAACCTTGTTCTGCACTGGTAGCTCAGTAAATTCCACATACTCTTCAATGGTAGGCCCCAGAATAAAATCAGCAAACGTAAAACGTCTCAATGCGGGATCATAGAATTGCATCAAGGCATACAGCCCATCTAGCTCCATCTCCGTGGGTTTGCGCACCAATCTCAATAATCTTCCATAGCTCATTCTGAAGCTCCTACGAACATCCTCATCAGCCAGAGAGATCAACCCAAGCAGGGGAACAACATCAGGAGTAGGCAATTTGTAAGCAACTGTCCTCCTTAAGCTGGCCATGACCAATCACTCAGAAATCCGGACACTAGAACTAGGGAAATGCAAATGCACCTGCAGCACAGACACACGTTAGTGGGATGCAATGATGATGAGTATGCAAACAATGCAATGTAAGTGACATGCAACAGGGACCAAATGTCGTAGCTGAATAGCCTGAACCATATCAAGAAGTCTCAGATAGACTCTCTAGAAGTCCTCAAACCATGGTCTCAGATAGACCTAACACAAAGCTCCAACAATGGTCTCTGATAGACCTCAAACCATAACTCCAACTGGTCTCTGGTAGACCTCAAATCATATCTCCAACTGGTCTCTGACAGACCTCAGAACTCTCTAACTGGTCTCTGACAGACCTCAGAACTCTCCAACTGGTCTCTGACAGACCTCAAAACTCTCCAACTGGTCTCTGACAGACCTCAGAACTCTCCAACTGGTCTCTAACAGACCTCAGAACTCTCCATAAATACTCAAGATCTCTGATCAAGAAATAACTGGTATCTGAAGGTCTAGTTACCTGCATAACCCCAAACCCTCTCACAGGTGGATGTCCTAGTAACTGACAAAGGTATGGCATCCTATGCGGTCGTCAGCGTCACAGACTTTCAGGGTTGATGATACGATTCCCAGAAGGAGTGGCATCATCAAATCCTGAAGAGGCCTCACTTAGCCAACTTCCAAATGATCGGTCCCCAGAGTCGACAGTCCAACTAACCAGCAACCCACGCCAACCAAAGGAAGGGGCAGGAGGCCAACCAGAGGAACCTCGTCCGAATGTGGATTTTGCGGGACACCAAGGCAAGCAAAGCAAGCAGGCGCCCACTACTTTCCACTCTAATTCTAAGTGCACTCAAGCCCAGGTCCGGCTTATCTCTCAATCAAAGAACACCCGTCGCACCCCACAATACAGCAATAATAACCAATATATATAATGCTAAAAATAAAGGTCAGCAATATAAATCCATACAAAATCCTCGACGGGTAAACAAGCGTTAGGATTGACTCTCTTAAGGGACGTTGGATCCCAAATGCATAAGAACTATCGCAGTCCTCAGCAGCCAGGGGACGTTGGATCCCCAGCAGAGTCGCCAGCTGTCGCTACTGCGAAAATCGGCGCCGACTGAACAGAAGAGTCGCCACCGTGCGTTATTTATCCCACGGGAGGGAAAGGAAACGCTCAGAGTAAACCTCGCACAACACGGGAAAGGTGTGGTCGTCGCAACCAAAACCTGGATTCGGGAGTCGGTTACGCAAGGGGAAGGTATTAGCACCCCTCACGTCCGTCGTACTCGACGGGATCCACGCTTGTTTTCGGGTATGGATTGTTATCTCTATCTACTCTAAAGGTCAGGGTTAAAGAAGAAAAGAAAATGACTCGGCAAAGTATCGCACTTTATGCCTACGTATTCCCGTCTGGAACGAGAAATCAGAGTCAACGTAGTTCGCCTACCTACGGGAAAGGAGGGGAAGGTTGCTCGCTAGGATATCACATCCTATGCCTACGTACTTTCATACGGCATGAAAGATCAGAGCAAACGTAGTTCGGGCTACGCACGACACAAGTCTGTCTTGATTGTTTTTATTCCTTCTGAAAAAGGGTTTTTCTGATTACCGGTCCAAGCGGACAAAAATGACGTTTTGATGAGTTCCCATTCTTTTACGGAAGAAGTGTCTTTTATTGTGTTTGAAATCTTATTGTGTTTTTCTGTTTGTTTTGAGGAAGAAGAGACAGAACTCTAACCTACGGTTGCGAAGGGAATTAAACTAACCTAGTGTTATCATGCATGGGTTAAGACCTAGTGTCTATCATGCTCCTCTCCTGCACAGAGAGAAACAGAGATCCTAAGGGAATAAACGAAAACAGAAACAATAGCAGATATATACAGTAAAGCAGTAAAATGCATGGATGCAACAATACAATACAGTCCAGAAAACCAATCAATACATCAGAAATAAACAGCCACAGCATCTCTGCATCAACATCTATCTTCAAGTCATCTCCAATCAGCTATAAGCTTCATCAAGCCTCAATCTCCATCTCCACAGCCTTCAATCAAGGTCTTTATCATCAATCTTCAGTCCACAATGGCTTTTCTTCAAGTCTCAAACCTCCAGGATGAGGGATCAATCACAAGAGTGAATTGGGTGTTAAGCAATTAGTTGACCACCAAGGGTGGCAAACAGACTGCTAACAACACATAGGATATTTTCTCTCAAGAGTTCTATCCCTTAGACAGTAGCACCAAGCCTTCCAAAGGAAGGGGGTGAGTGTCTTAGAGAGACTCTGCATCACAGAGAAGAATGGAGGCAGTCAAGACCTTCCATGTTTGAGAATCAAGTTGACTACTCTAGGGCTCTGCCTAACTCCTAGATCCTACAAACTTCAACAGCTGCCAGCACAGAATCTCCTCATCAACTCTGGAAGTTGGTCTTCAGTCTCTTGATCTCCAATGGCTTCATCTTCTCAAGTCTTCAGCTCTCCCAATCCCCAAGCAAACCCAATACCCACACAGACAAGTAATAATCCCCAGAGAGGGCACACCACACCAGTCAAGCAAATACAGATAATACTAATAGCAGTAGGGGAATCCTAACATTTTCTAAAGGATCTAATAACTACCCCTAATCCCTATAGTCCCATACCCCAAAAATTCAATCTCTAACTCCTAAGGGAAATGAACTTATTCACCTATGTTGTCACCTAAACCCTAATTTTGTTCATGCTATTCACATCTACTCAAATATCCTAAAATTAATTTCTAAAAATATGAACTAAATTTTATATACAAGATACATGTCTAAACTAATCAACCTAAAAAGAAGGGATTAAAAATACTAAAGCATCTATTAGAACAAAAATCAACAAATTTAAGTATCAAACTAAACTTAATAAAATGCTATTTACAAGAAAAATGCATGAAAAATATTAAAACAAAATAAAATGCCATTTTTATTTTTTCATATTTTTCTAGACAGAATTACTGACCTACCACAAAAAGAAGGAATTAAAAATATCAAATTTCCTATTTTTTATGATTTTTTAAAGATGAGAGAAATATAAAAGAAAATAAAAACACAAAATATGAAATAAAAAGGGGAGGGGGTCTGAATAGCATACACGCCTAGTTCAAATCTCAGCTGGGCCATAAAATGGGAGGTGCGCCTAGCAATTGGCGCTAGGCCCAGGAAGCATCAGAAAACGAATTGAAAAAATAGAAAGAAAAGAAATAAGCTCGCGGTGCGAAAAGCAACAAATCCTAGTATATTCCATTGGGCCTATATAAAAGGGGGTGGGGATATGAATTTGGATTCAGAGCCCATGCGTTCTAATAAGTGAAACGCTGCGTTCCACTTGGTCTTTTCCCTCCGTTTCAACTTCAAATGCCAGCCATTGGATGAGATGAGAAAGTCAAATAATTGGCATGATCGGACGACCATTGGATCGTCTTCCTCAATCACCTCTAGGGTTTGCAGAATAAACCCTGCACACGAGCTCGACACATCCATATTCCAGCCATCATATCGCCCTCGTCTCTCCATGAAAGGCCACGCTATAAACACCAAAATTAACCCAAAGTTCACGTAGAAGACAACTGCACCCTTAGTTTTGGCTGAAACTTAATCAAATGCCAGACCCGATGGTATACAACCTCCATGGACACTCAAAATTCACCCTCACCAAACTTCAAATTCTTGCTAACAGAACCAACTCTATACTTCCATGATCACTCTAAACTAATCCACACTAATTATCACACTCTATTCATCAAGTTCCGGATCAAAACCTTTTTTGTGCATGTATGAAAATCTTCATCAATCAATGCCAAACTTTCCAGGATTCATCCTCTAACTACCTAGGTCTCTAATATACTAACAATCCTATGCCATGATCACTATGCTAGCCAATTCGAAGGAAAACATACCTGGTGCAAATTCTTGAAAACAGATATAGACTTCTTGAATCAGCAGCCACCAATGCTCTGATCTTGATCAACACTCTTGATCCTTGCTACTGTATGCAATAACCTTTGATCCAATGCTCTGAATATGATACTTGAACTCCTCTTGCACTTTTGATGGTGAAAATTACAGCACACGATAATGGACTCAACTCAGCCAGATCTTGATTAATTTTGGTTCTAGGATGATTGTAGAGTAGATTAGGATCAAGAACTTTGTGAATTGATGGGATTTTGTGAGAGATTGAGAGCAATTTGCAAAATTGGAAAGATGGAAGGAAACTATGTATTCTTGCCAAATGAATCACCAACCACATTTTGGAGCCACTCTTGTGTTTATATAGATGATGATGGCCTGATCTAGAAGGTTGTAGAATGATCTTAGATGATTCTAGAAAGTGATGGAAAGTTATGGAAGTTCTCCCTTAATGATACTTTGATCCATCTCATATCTCATGCATTTCCTTTCATATTTGTGTCAAAATCTCCTCTTATGAGTTATTGTCATGGTATGTATGAAAAAACCAAGTTCCTTGCCTTGAAAAGTCACTTGTGCCAAGTTTTCTCTTCTTGCCTTATTATGCAAGCAACAAAAATACAAAGCAAGTCCAATTTTTTAACTCCTAACTCAAAAAAGTGGCTGAACCAATGTCTCTAAAATGATGTTTGGAATCAATTTAGTATATTGGATGACCCATTTTTGATTTGTAGATCTTTCAAACCAATTTTTCATTTCAACTTTTTCAACTTATATGCCTTTTTTAGGTCATTTTCCACCAACTTTGGTCAAGTCTCATTCCATGCATTTACAAACTTCCATGACTTCTTCTCTAGACTTAAAATGGCATTTTGAGCAACTTTGATGTTGTGAAGTTTTTCATTTGAAGCTTCCTTGTATGAGTTTTAGGCATAGGCTAAGAATGACCTGTAATCCTCAGATGACCAAAATACCCTTTGCTTGCCAAGACCATAAGTAGAGTTCCACATATCATATGAAGGCATACTATACCATTCTAGAAAGCTAAGACAATGAGGAACAATTCTTATGTTGACCAGAAATTCATTTGAAATCTCCTTGAGGGGTAAAAATTGCTTGGAAGTCAAGTCACTTTCACAGACAAAATTTCAGATACCTCAGATGACCTGTAACTTGCAAGGACCATAACTTGAGTTCTATAAATCTCCTTGATGTCTTCCACCACTCAAATTAAAGGTCTTTAGATCCTCTACAAGTTTCATGTTGACCAAGGATCCATTTGAAGCTTGCATTTTGACATATCTTGCTTGGAAATTTGACCTAAATTAGGGGATTTTACACAAAAACCCTAATTTAGAAACTCCTTTTCTCCTTGATTTCTCTTGAATTCTTATTGGCATATCACCATATCCTCTTCTAAATGTAAAATGATGAACCCCACATCTCTCCAATAGCCCTTAATGCCTTTCAATCAGTCATTTTACCTAGAGTTGACCCCAGATGAAACCCTAGTTAGCTGTCTTCAACTGCAATTCTTGTGATCATACCAATGACTTGTATCCTTCTTCAAATGACTTTCTAAGTCTCCCATGATGCCCACATACTCTCCATGCCTAGCCCACAGCTCACAATTTCTTTGGTGATCCCCAGATACCCTCAGATAGGAGATGGATGCACTGCTTGATCCATTGACTTCCCAGTTTTCAAATTCTTTCTGATGACTTGAATGGGATTGAATTAGGATAATAGCCTCTTGATAGGCTCATAGAGATGAGAATAATGCTTGGTCCCCTGTTGGATGATTTGCTATGCTATGCTATGCAGATGATTAGACTATGTACATGACTCTATATGCAAATGCTAATGATATTGAAACATAAACCAAGTGAATAAGGTTGAGCAAATTTTAGGGTGCAACATGTACCACTTATCTTCTTCATTTGAATAGGGCTTGGAGGGAAGAACAACCATGGAAGCTCAGAGCTTCAAGCTCATCCTCTCCAATTCGAACCTCCTCAATTCTCCATGAAAATATGAAATTCAAAACCCTAATCTGTCCAGAATTTCACCCCGAATCTAACCATGGCATCAAAATCCATTGAAACTTCCTCAAACCTAAAACACGAATCAAACCTCCAAATATGCTCAGGAATCAAAGTTCACCATTCTTGAAATTAATTACCTCAGAATGATCACCACCTCACACTAGTTAATTCTTGATATCAAATTCGTGTTATAGCTCACTATATCTCATGTTCTTGATCAAAACAAAAATAGTGTCATCAACTCAACCTTCACCAATTGATCTCAAACTTCCCAGAA
The DNA here is from genome assembly GCA_963859935.3 of Lathyrus sativus. Lineage (NCBI taxonomy): Eukaryota > Viridiplantae > Streptophyta > Magnoliopsida > Fabales > Fabaceae > Lathyrus > Lathyrus sativus. Next base: position 16,257 of record CAWUDS030005270.1, on the reverse strand, counting down.
TCCATCACCTAATTGTCTCTAACCGTTCTAACCTAACAATTCTCCCTAATCATGCTTAAATTATGGTGTAGAAGGAAAGTTACTAACCTGTCAAATCTTGAACACCAGATAGGGTAATCCTCCACTTCAAGCTCTCAAACTCTTCAGAATCAATCCTTGAATGATGATAAAGCTTCTGTTTGCAAAAGATTTGACCAAGAAAGCCTGAATCTCCAAACCCGATTGTGACTTGCAACCTTCAAAATCCAAAAGCTATCTCCTCAGTTCTTCATGCTCTTGCCTTCAATTTGGTATGGATTCACTCAGTGTGATCAATGGAATGTGTTTGGATAGAAAGAAGCAATGGAAATGAAGCAGAAAGTGGAAATTGATTTCAACTTGCAATGGAAGTAATTGAAATGGCTATCTCACTCTTCTCTCAAATGTCTCACCAACCTTGCATCTGAGCAAGTTCTAATTGACTATATAGGATGCATTGGACCTCTCTAGAACCATCTGGAATCATCCAATGAGAAATTGGGATTCTCATGCCATGAGTTTATGGATTCATCTCATCTCACATGCCATCTCATGCCATAGCTCTTGCAGCCCTTGTAACTGACTTGAAAATCTCCCTAGATGAGATATATGATGTGTTAAGACACTTTACTAGCTTGTACATTGCCTTTCCTTGTGTTTTGCATTTGTGCCTTATTATGCAAGCAAGCATTTTCCAAAGCAAGTCCATAATCTAAACCTCAAATCAAAAAGGTGGCTGAATCATTGTTTCTAAAATGCTTTTTAGAGTCAAAATGACCTATTATATGCCATGGTTTGGATGTGTAACTTGGACCTCCATTTTAAATCATTTTTACCATTTTTTGCTACAAGCCTTTTCAACATCTCATGACCTCCCTAATAGCCTTAAAACATCATTTTAAGCAAGTTTTATGTTGAAGATTTTTCCATTTGAAGCTTGGAAATAGGAGTTATGGCCTTATGCTTGAAATAACCTATAATCTCCAAATGACCAAAATGCCCTTGACTTGTCAAAGCCATCACTTGAGTTCTACAAATCCTATCAAGGACTTCTAGTACTCTCTAGAAAGCTAAGAAGATGAGGAACAACATTCATGTTGACCAAAAGTTCATAGGAATCATCCTTCTTGGACAAAAGTTGGATGCAAGTTGGGTGACTTTCAAGGCCCCAGATTCACATACCTCAGATGACCTGTAACTTGTCAAAGTCATAACTTGAGCTCTACAAATCCTATCAAGGACTTCTAGTACTCAAATTAAAGATAAGAACAAGCTCTACAACATTCATGTTGGGGGTAAGATGACATGACAATCACATCTTGAGCTAATCTGCCTTGAAGATAGGGGTCAAACTAGGGGATTTTACACTGTCAAGCCCTAGAAACCCTAGCTTGAAACTTCTCAAACTCCTCAATCATGATGAGTTGATCTTGGAATAATCCTTATATCATCTCAATGCATCAATCCATGATCACATGGCTCTTGGATTAGGTCTCAACCCTCTCCAAATCATCAGTTGACCTAGGGTTGACCCAGTCAAACCCTAATTATACCACTCATGGCTAAGTCTTCTGAATCTTGTACAATGACCTCTCTAGGCTCCATGATGGCTTTCAAGACATCTCATAAGCTCTCTGAAAGCTTCAAGTCCATCCTCATAGCCTCAGAATCATCTGAGGAGCTCCCACAACTCTCAAGTTTTGAGGCACACAACCTTGGTTTCAACCAATCTCTCTGAGGATCTCTTAACTTCTATGACAAAGATATCAACCCTTGAACATTTGCATAACCTTCTTGGCTAGCTTCAAAGTCTTGTGGTGCTCTTGATTGGTAATCATACCTCTTGATCTACTGCACACATATAAATGAAATGCAGATGATAATGCTAGTGAACACAAGCTAGGTAAATAAATGTTGGTCAAATTTTGGGGTGCAACACTTTCCCTCTTTGCGTTAGGTTTTCTCTGAGCGTTTCCTTTCCCTCTTTTGGGATAAATAACGCACAGTGGCGACTCTTCTTTCATAGCCGGCGCCAATTTTCGTAGTAGCGACAGCTGGCGACTCTGCTGGGGACTCCAACGGTTCCCTATGCGAGTCAATCCTAGCGCTTGTTTTCCCGTCTGGGGTTTTGTATGTATTTATCTTTCTGTCTTTACTTTCAGTACTGTATATTATTGTTGTTGTGCTGTGGGTAGAGGATTAGTTTGAGAGATAAGCCGGACCTGGGCTTGAGTGCACATAGACTTAGAAGTAGAGAGTAATGGTTAGCCTGCTTGCTTTGCTTGCACCAGCTAGCTACGAAATCTGCACTCAGACGAGATTCTTTTTGATGGCATCTTGCCTGGCTCTTTGGGCTCGACAGGTTGTTGGATTTGAGGGTTGTCGACTCTGGGAACCTATCATTTGGGATTCGGCTAAGTGAGGCCTCTTCAAGGGATGATGATGCCACACCTTATGGGTATTGTATCATTGCTCTTGAAAGTCTGTGACGCTGATGATCGCATAGGATGCCGTACCTCGTCTGCGAGTTAAGTACATACATGTGAGGGGTAGGTGGGTCTTTTTTCAGGAAAATTCTGGCCTCAGAACACCTGGTTTGTCTCTGTCAGTGAGAATTGGTTATGAGGGTTCTTTTGTGGTTGGTTTGGTTTGAGGAGAAGATCTGATGGTTCTCAAGCTGCAGTACAGCACAGCACAGTTCTTCATTATTGCACTTGATCCCTTGTCTGCATATGCATTTGCATTTTCATGGTTGCATTTCATTAACGTGTATTTATGTTGCAGGTGTGTTTTCCCCCCTCAGATTCTAGTGTTCTTCTTGTCAGACATGGAGTCCATGAAGAGAAAAGTTGCTTACAGGTTGCCTTCTCCAGATATTAGTTCCATGTTGCGGTTGGTTGCTCTAGCAGATCAGAGAGTGAAGGCTGAGTTTAGAGAGTCTTATGGGAAACTACTCAGTATGGTGTGCAGACCATCTGTGTTTGAGATGACTGGATTGTATACCTTGATGCAGTTTTACGAGCCTCAGTTGAGATGCTTCTTGTTCCCTGATTATATTTTGGCCCCTACTTTGGAGGAGTATTCTGATATGCTAGGAGTTCCTGTGTTATATCATATGCCTTTTGTTCACGAGGATACTGAGCCTGAGTTGGCTAAGCTTGCTGAGATTGTCAGTTTAGATGCTTCTGAGTTCCCCGGAGGTTTGGTCAAGTTGAATGGATTTTATGGTTTTCATCTTTCTTGCTTGGTTGAGAAGGCTACGCAGTGTGCGAAGGATGGATGTTGGATTGTCTTAAATGCTATTCTGGGTGTTTGCATTTATGGGATTGTATTGTTCCCCAACCTACCTGATTTTGTTGACTCAGATGCATTCTTTATTCTTGCCTCGAAGAATCCGGTGCCTACTCTCTTGGGTGACGTTTATCATTCTATTCACTATAAGAATGAGAAGCGTCGGGGAAAGAATGTTTCTTGCTGTGTACCTCTTCTATACAGGTGGTTTCAGGGACATCTTCCTAAGACGGGACCTTTTGTTGATACTGCTGGTACTTTAGATTGGTCTTCCAGATTGATGGGGTTGTGTGCTGAAAACATTGTTTGGTTTGATCGGAACCTACTCGGAGTGAATATTATATATATTTGTAGTGGCTTTCTGAACGTTCCATTAATTAGACGCAAAGGTTGTATTAATTATAACCCTTTTCTACTCGTGAGACAGTTTGGCTACGCTTTGAAGGACTCTCCGGTTGAAGACGAGATACAGGAATCTCTATATCTCACGGGTTTATTAGACGGAGATGTTTTGGTCAGATTGAGGCATGCTTGGGGTAATATTCACAGAAGAGGAAAAAAATTGCTTGGTAAGAGTGACAGTCGAGCTTATAATCCTTATCGGTTCTGGATCCATGAGAGAGTTAGGATTTCCTTGATGCCATATCCTGCTGTAGAATCTTTATATCCTCCGGTGATTGAGGAACCTACTTCAGTAGAGATTGAGAAGTATAACAAGCTGCTGGCTGAAAAGGAAGAATTGCAAAGAGCAAATGAAGAGTTAGAGAAAGAGATTTTCCAGCTTCGGCATGAGAAGAGTGAGGCAACCTTCACTTTGAAGAAGCAGACTGAGATGATTAACAGGTTGGGTTCAGATTTGACTGAAGAGACCAGTAGGAAAGAGAAGGTGGGAGTAGCCCTAAATGGTGTTAGTAGTGTGCTTGCTACTAAGAAAGAGCTTCTGAATAAGGCCTATTCTCGACTTTCCAAATGGGAATATTTGTGGAATGCCACGCTTACTAGCCGGAAGGAGCGTGAAGATGAGTTGAAGCTTCAGATTTCCCAAGTAAAGGAGCAGCTCAGCGCTAAGGATGCAAAGATTTCTAAAGAGGCATCTCTTAGATGTGACGCTGAGTTTAGAGTGAGCAACATGGTCAAAGGAATGAGGGGTTGTGAACTGAAGGCTGGCTTCAAGAGATGCAGGCTTGATGAGTGTTTTGGCAAGGGAGCCTGTGTAGAGGATGCTAAAAAGCTGAGATCCACTGTTAGGCGACACGCATTGCTGATACAGGAACTGCTCTCCAGACCAGGTCATCCGGAGACGTTGAGGCTATTAGGAGATGTTCGGGCGCGCCATCAGTCCTGACTTATCTTTGTTTTTCTCTTGTAGTATGTTATTCGTGCTTGTACTTTGACCATCGTCAGGCTTGTTGGCCGAGGTCTTTTCAGTTGTATCTTTGTATTCTGCCTCTTGGCATTTGTTTATGTATGAGGTTTTTGATTCTGCGCTGGCATACTTGGGGCTCCATTGTCGTTATGGCTTCTTCTCCGGAACTAGAATCAGGGGGGGGGGGGAATTAACATGTGGCATATTTACATGTGTGCATTTGCATCTTCATATTGCATGGCAGGTACCTTTTTTGAGCTCTAATCTTATCTCCTGCGTCTTTCAGGTTATTTCAAGATTGACGAACAGAGAACTCACCGGTACGCTGCAAGAAGCAACAATAAGAAGATCATGGACCAGGTACAATCTGAGATGCATGAGATTCGGGATAGGTTGGCCCAATTCATGCAGACTATGGAGGTTGTGGCCAAGGGCCAGGAACATCTTCAAACTCTGGTGCAACCGTTGCTGGCGCGAGCGGCTGGTAATACTGAATATAACTCTGCTCGTGTTGAGACCCCTTGCAGGGAGGAAGTGATACCAAATGCTGATGAGACTGGTACCGGCAATGGCAACGGCAACGCTGGTAATAGAAATGCTGATAATGGCAACGAGAATGTGGAAACCAACAGGAATGTTGGTATCAATACTGGTTTCGGTGACAACAATCAGGGTTTTGGCTTTGGCAATCGGGATGGCAATGATGGCTTTAATAATCAGCACTTTGGCAACGGAGGGTTTGGTGATAACAATCAAGGTTATGGTAATAATGGCTACGGCAATACTGGGTTTGGCAATGTGAATACCAATGGTGCTGGGATGGGTCCTTTCAATACTGGCTTTGGGACAGCGGCTGCTAATCAAGAGCTTGGCAATTTGAGGTATGACCCCAGGTTTTTCTAAAGTTGTCATGGTCATGGTCGTAATGCTGCTTATGACGGATATGGTAATGAGGGTCCGTACTAGAACAGAGATCGTCAAGAAGATGCCTTTTCTGGGCAAGACATGGGTTTTAAGGGTCCCGCTGATAATGATCGGAGGATTAAAATGCTGGAGGAACAGATAAGAGGTATAGCCAATCAAAGTTCTGCAGGTTTGGACATGGCCACCATGGGGCTGGTTCCTGGGCTGAGGGTGCCATTGAAGTTCAAAGCTCCCAGTTTCGATAAATATAAAGAGGATACATGCCCACGAGTTCATGTGCGTTCATATTACCGGAAGATGTCTGCTTACTCTGATGATGAGAAGATGCTTATGCATTTTTTTCAAGATAGTTTGTCGGGACCATCGCTGGAATGGTACATGGGACTAGAGCCTGCACATATCAGAAGTTGGAATGAATTGGGTGATGCTTTCGTCAGACATTACCAATACAATAGTGACCTTACGCCAAATAGGGTGCAGCTTCAAAGTCTTTTGCAGAAGAATGGGGAAAGTTTCAAGGAGTATGCCCAGCGTTGGCGCGATCTGGCGGCAAGGGTCCAACCACCTATGGTTGAAAGAGATTTGATTGATATTTTTGTTGGCACATTCTCTGAGATGTATTATGATAAATTGCTCAATTTCTCAATGGGTAGTTTCTCTGACATGATACTCATGGGAGAACGGATTGAAAATGGCATTAAAATCGGTAAGATTCAAGCCGGTGAATCGACCTCAGCTGGAGGTGCAAAAAAGGTCTTTGGTGGTAAAAGACAAGGAGACGCCAGCGCAGTGTATGGTGGTCGAGGACGAGGTAGAGGTAGGAATCAATATATTCAACAACAGGTTGCTAGTGTGACGATCCCTATACCTCAACAACTACAACAACCACAACAACAACAACAACAACAACAAAGGCATAATCCTGCTCAGAGAAGGATTCAGAATGGGAAGTCAAAGAGGGTATTTGATACACCCTCCGTCAACGTATGCAGAACTGCTTCAGATGCTGTTAAGTTTGAATCTGGTTGAGAAGAGAATGTTGGACCCGCCCACAGGAGCGCTTCCTTACGGGTATGATACTAGTAAGCATTGTGAATTTCATTATGGGGCACCTGGACATGATATCGAGAGTTGTCATTCTTTTAAACACAAAGTCCAAGATTTGATTGATAGTAAAGTCATTAACTTCAATCATGATGGTCCCAATATTGTACAACAACCAATGCCGAATCATGGAGCGAATGCTATTCTGACAGAAGAAGATTTGGATTTGGTTATGGACGTAAATGATCTGAAGACGCCTTTAAGCTATGTTAAAAGCAAATTGTTAAAAGGAGGGGTCTTCCCCGGATGTGATGAGTACTGTTTGGATTGTTGGACCCGACCAGAGGGTTGTATTGATTTGAAGAGAGGTATTCAGGCCATGATTCATGAGGGAACTTTACAATTCAACCGCACTGCTATTGAGGAGCCTGTTGAGGCAAGAGTTGAAAAGCAGGGTGAGGTCGCAACTATTACAATCCCACGAAAGACTATTACGATATCAGCGCCTGCCAAGCGGCCAACTATCACGATAACGAAAGCAGGGCTCATTCCTTATGAAAGTACGAAAGTCATTCCGTGGAATTATGGGTTGGAAGCTTTTTGCAACGGGGAAAAGATTAAGATGGATAGCCGAGCCGGCAGGGGCAGTGGGAAATCTTGTTGGAGCGGGAGGCATGACCCGCAGTGGTAGAATTTTCGCTTCACCTGAAATCGAGGCTGAGAGGATTGCTAAAGGCAAAGCCAAAGTGAATGAAGGAGGAACTTCCCAAGCGAAAGAGAAAGAAGCATCGATCAAGGATGTATAAGAGTTTATAAGGTTGATTCGCAAAAGCGACTATAAGATTGTGGAGCACTTGCAGCAGATGCCCTCCAAATTTTCAATACTATCCTTGTTGCTTTGTTTTGAGGCTCATCGGAATGCCTTGTTGGAAATTTTTGGACACATCTTTTGTACCTCAAGAAGTAACTATTAATCAGCTCGAGGGGGCACTGGCGCATGTGAATGCCAGACACAACCTGGGATTTACTGACTTTGATTTGACGCCTAGAGGTCGGGATCATAATATGGCTTTGCACATTTTAGTGGAATGCCGGGGCACTGTTATGTCGCACGTTCTTGTAGACACCGGATCATCTTTGAATGTGTTGTCGAAGAAGGCTATGATGAAGCTAGATATCCGAGGAATCATATGCACGCCAAGTGACTTGGTCGTGATGGATTTTGATGGGACCAGAAGGTCGGTGTTTGGGTCCATAAAGTTGCCACTCCAGGTCGGGCCAGAAGTGTTTGACACTGTGTTCTACATCATGGATATACATCTAGCTTACAACTGTTTACTTGGGCGACCATGGATACATTCTGTAGGGGCTGTGACGTCCACGCTGCATCAGAAGCTTAAATACATGGTCGGGGACAGTGTTGTTACTATTTGCGGAGAGGAGGACATTCTGGTTAGTCATCTTTCGCCATTCAAGTACATCGAAGTGGATGGAGAAATCCATGAGACGCCATGCCAAGCCTTCGAAGGGTTGCAGATCAAGGACAAGTCTCATGTTCCCAGTAAAGGGCCAGAGGTGGCCATGTCTTCGTACAAAGATGCTCAGGCAGTGGTTCAGGCTGGAGCAGCCAAAGGATGGGGCCAAGTCTTGGAAATTCCTGTCAAGATGGACAATTTTGGGTTGGGGTATCGCCCGACATCGCCATCTTCCACATCAGGCGTGCCAAAGTTCAAAGGGCCAGTGGTGATCACTCCAGGTGGAGTTTGTTATGAAACGATTAATGTTGTTTCTGATGCTGAAGACGGAGATAGTGACTGCGATATGGACCCGTGGATCAAGCCCGGCGTGCCAGGACAAAGTCTATGCAACTGGTCTATCCAGGAACTTGTCCCAGTGACTACAAAACAGTAATGATTTGTTTTCTCGATTATTGTATAATCCTGTGTCCTACCCGGGGCATAGTGATTCTGTTTTTAGGGCTACCTGCTTATGTGTGTACTTTGTTTAATCGTTAATAAAGGCGTCTTTCTCATGCAAATTTTGTGATCCTTGTTTTTCCTGTTTTTGTTTAACAATAAAATGGCAACATGGTTATGTGCTTTGTTTGCATTATTTGAAACATTTAACCATTCTCATTGCAGGATTCATATTTCAGACGACACTGATCACGAACTTCTTATGACTCGCTTCGACTTCGAGCACCTGATATTTCAAGCAGAGGAAGAGATTGTTGAGGATAATGAATTATCAGAAGAGTTGACTCGACTTTTGAAACAAGAATTGAGAATCATTCTGCCTCATCAAGAGGAAATTGAAATTATCAACGTGGGGTCCGAGGAAGTTGTCAGGAATATCCGGATAGGGGCCGCACTGCAAGGTGATATCAAGCAAAGTTTGATCGAGATGCTTCGAGAGTACAATGATATCTTTGCTTGGTCTTACGAAGACATGCTTGGGTTGGATACTGATATGGTAGTTCACCGTTTGCCATTGCGTGAAGAATGTCCGCCGGTTAAGCAAAAACTCAGAAGAACCCGACCAGATATGGCCGTGAAAATTAAAGAGGAAGTTCAGAAACAGTGGGACGCAGGTTTTCTGGCTGTCACAACTTATCCCTCATGGGTCGCCAATATAGTGCATGTACCAAAGAAAGATGGTAAGGTGCGGATGTGCGTGGAATATCGAGATTTGAATAGGGCGAGCCTAAAAGACGACTTTCCGCTTCCTCATATTGATGTGCTGGTCGACAACACCGCTCAATTATCCGTGTTTTCCTTCATGGACGGCTTTTCGGGCTATAATCAGATAAATATGGCGCCGGAGGATATGGAGAAAACAATTTTTATTACCCCGTGGGGAACGTTTTGTTACAAAGTGATGCCCTTTGGTTCAAAGAACGCCCCGGGCAACATATCAGCGAGCTACGACGACACTCTTTCATGACATGATGCATAAAGAGATCGAAGTCTATGTTGACGATATGATTGCTAAATCCCAGACGGAGGAAGAACATCTGGTTAATCTTCTGAAATTGTTCAAGAGGCTTAGGAAATTCAGGCTGAGGCTGAACCCTAACAAGTGCACCTTCGGGGTGAGATATGGTAAGCTATTGGGGTTTGTTGTTAGCGAAAAAGGAATTGAGGTTGATCCTACTAAGATAAAAGCAATACAAGAAATTCCAACGCCGAAAACAGAAAAAGAGGTTCGGGGGTTTTTTAGGGAGATTGAATTACATTGCCCGGTTCATATCTCATCTAACAGCCACGTGCGAGCCATTATTCAAGTTATTGAAAAAAGATCAGGCTGTGACCTGGAATGAAGATTGTCAAAAGGCGTTTGAAAAAATAAAAGAGTATTTGCAGGAACCTCCAATATTGATACCCCTAGTAGCCGGGAGACCATTGATTATGTATTTGACGGCTCTTGAGAAAAGTATGGGTTGTGTTCTCGGTCAACATGACGAGACTGGACGTAAAGAGCACGCGATTTACTACTTGAGTAAAAAGTTCACAGATTGTGAGTCCCGTTACTCAATGCTCGAAAAGACATGTTGTGCGCTAGCCTGGGCTGCCAAACGTTTGAGGCAATACATGCTAAATCATACAACCATGCTAATTTTAAAGATGGATCCGATCAAATACGTGTTTGAAAAGCAAGCACTCTCCGGAAGGATTGCCGGATGGTAGATGGTACTGACAGAATACGATATTCAGTATCTTTCTCTAAAGGCTATTAAAGGTAGCGTTCTGTCAGAGTACCTAGCTGAGCAGCCAATTGATGATTACCAGCCGATGAGGTTTGATTTTCTTGACGAGGATATCATGTACTTAAAAATGAAAGACTGTGAGGAGCCGTTGCCTGATGAAGGTCCAGAGTTGGGTTCCAAATGGCAATTGATATTTGACGGTGTCGTTAATTCATACGGAAGTGGAATAGGGGCAATCATTATTACTCCCCATGGGTCGCACATCCCATTCACTACTAGATTGACCTTTCCAGTTACCAACAATGAGGCCGAATATAAAGTGTGCATTATGGGGCTCGAAGAAGCTATTGATCTGAGAATTAAAAATCTTGATGTGTACGGAGACTCTGCTCTAGTTGTGAACCAGATCAAGGGAGAGTGGGAGACTCGTCAGCCCAATCTGATACCTTATATGAATTATGCAAGGAGGTTGTTACCTTTCTTTGACAAGGTGGAATTGCACCATGTGCCACGAGCAGAAAATCAGATGGCAGATGCTCTCGCGACTTTGTCTTCAATGTATAAAGTTAACTTCTGGAATGAGGCTCCTAGGATAGTTATTTCTCGCCTTGATAGGCCCGCTTTCTTATTCTCCATTGAGGAAGCTTCCGATGGTAAACCGTGGTATTATGATATCCAGAATTTCCTGAAGAACCAAGAGTATCCGGATGGGGCGTCCAGTCGTGATCAAAAGACTCTTAGGAGATTGGCTGGCAATTTAGATTTGAATCCGGATGGGGTTTTGTACAAGAGAAATCACGACTTGGTGTTGTTGCGGTGTGTGGATGAGAAAGAGGCTAATTTGCTCATGGAAGAGATCCACGAGGGTACATTTGGTACACATGCCAGCGGACATGCAATGACGAGAAAGTTATTACGAGCAGGGTACTATTAGCTGACAATGGAAACAGATTGTTTCAAGTTTGCAAAGAAGGGTCATAAATGCCAGATTTATGCAGATAAGATTCATGTGCCTCCGAGCCTTATGAACATTATGTCATCACCTTGGCCTTTTTCCATGTGGGGAATTGATGTGATTGGGAAGATTTAGCCCACGGTATCCAACGAACATCGTTTTATCTTGATAGCTATTGATTACTTCACCAAATGGGTCAAAGCGGCATCCTATGCTAATGTTACCAAGCAGGTGGTAGCCAGATTTGTCAAGAAGGATATTATCTGCAGATATGGAATCCCAGAGCGGATTATCACTGACAACGGTTCGAATTTGAATAACAAGATGATGAAGGAATTGTGCCAGAACTTCAAGATTAAACACCACAACTCTTCTCCTTATCGGTCCAAGATGAATGGCGTTGTTGAAGCAGCCAATAAAAACATAAAGAAGATCGTTTAGAAGATGGTTGTGACCTACAAGGACTGGCATGAGATGTTGCCTTTTGCTTTGCACGGTTATCGTACGACGGTACGCACATCAATCGGGGAAACTCCTTTTTCACTGGTATATGGTATGGAGGTTGTCCTACCATTGGAGGTTGAGATTCCTTCTTTGAGGGTTTTTGCACGATGTCCAACTTGATGAGGCGGAATGGGTAAAAGATAGACTGAATCAGCTCAGTTTAATGGATGAGAAGAGATTGGCTTCTCTAGCATACGGTCGGCTGTATCAGAGCCGGATGAAGAAAGCTTACGATAAGAAGGTGTGTCCTCGAAGCTTTTAGACGGGCGATCTTGTGCTGAAAAAGATTCTCCCACCACAATCAGATCACAGGGGCAAATGAACTCCCAACTATGAAGGTCCATATGTCGTTAGAAAGGTTTTCTCTGGAGGAGCCTTATTGTTATCCACCATGGATGGTGAGGATTTTACATCCCCTGTGAACTCGGACGCAGTTTAAAAAATACTTTGCTTAAAATGACCCGCTGGAAAGAAAAAGAATATCCAGGCAAAAATGGGGCATCCCGGCGAACCATAAAAAAGTTAGGGATAAAATTGAAAAAATGTACACCTGCGAAGTTGAAAACCTGAAACGGGCGATTTCGGCAAAAAAGGGTATCCCGGTGAATTGAAAACCCCTCAAAGGGCGGTTCACGCAAAAGTTAGGGATTTGAAAAAGCAAATGACTGCGGTCCGAGTTTGATACTGCGTTGATTAGTGGTTTGGGAGTACCTGAGGGTCGTATATCCAAAACAATCTTTTCCGAAGATCGAGTATCGGGAAAGCGTCAGAGTCAGGCGAGTCATAGGAGGATCAGCTCATGGTGTTCGTCTGTACCACGTTGCCGACATGTATACAAATTTTTCTTTGTAATTCTGTGATATTTGTATTTGCTTGTGTGTAACTTCCTCTTTTCAGGAGTTGCATCCAGTGTACAAAATTTTGCCTATTTACAGGCCCGTTGTCAATAAAGAATGTTATTCAGTATTTGATGCTTGTTCTTTACTGTTTTGTTTGTGAAAAATGTCGATGTTTTTGATGAACTTGCATATACATAAACTTTCTGGCCCTTGCCAATAATTGCTAAAACTTCGAATTGACTAAACGAATGTCACGGGTACTAACCGGGATAGATCTTATTGTATAGATTTGTTCTGTCTCGTTTGTGTTTTGCAGGGTTCTTATCATTAAAGCAAACAGTCAGGGAATTTGGGTTTCCCCAACCAGAGTCCCTTGACAAAGTGATTGTATCGCTCCTTAGCAGATGGAAGTCACATCTTATCCCAGAGAGATTTGAGATGGCACTTATCCCTACTGAATGTAGGGTTATCCTCCCCAAAAGAGTATCCCTAGTGGATCTTGATGTCCCCAATGGAAGGTGCATTCCCAGCAGTGAGTATGTACACACTCAATACCCAGCATGGGTAATTCCCGCAGAACATAACCAAGTCGTCTTTGGTTCAGAAGGATTACCCCCGCGCGGGACTATTTTTCCTTCTCCCCAGCAGATTGTTTTTCCTCTGACAGGATGAACATCATTAGCAGAGTTCATAATTTCAAGCTTGTGAGCCGTTCCCCGACAGGATGGCTATCCCCCAGCGGAGTTGGTTTCACATGTCCAGCATTTATTTTGCTGGAATATGTCTGTGATACCTGGCTATCCCCAGCAGATTTGGTTTTGTCTTCAACATTTATTTTGCTGAAGCACCTCTTGGCATCTTTGCATTTTGCATATATCATCATATTTGCATCTACCCAAATGCGTAGCATTTCCATGCCGTATGGAGCATTACGCCATTGTCAAACATACGCATTTTGAAACATAAGTCAGGTTGGTTACCTCTTTGTTTTCAGGTGTTATTCTCTGTAGAGGAGTGAGATTCTTGCTCCGAAGGATTTCTAGATATTCAAGTTCTCAGCATGAGATAGGTGATGATAACGTTCGTCCCCTAACAGAGTTGCTTGGTTAAGTTTCTCTTCGTCCCCAGCGGGATTCTTCTCAGGTTGCTGTTACGTCAGCATTAAAAGATTTCATGGTTTAGATTTTCGGAGTTGTCACTAGTGATTTCCCCGGTGAAATATTTCCTCACAGAGTTGTTTGGTTAAGTTTCTCGTATTCCCCAGCAAAGTATTCTTCAAACGGATCCGTGTTGACGGAATTGTTACCTGTGATTGACAGAGATTGTTATCCGTGTTGACGGAATTGTTACCTGTGATTGACAGAGATTGTTATCCGTGTTGATGGAATTGTTACCTGTGATTGACAGAGATTGTTATCCGTGTTGACGGAATTGTTACCTGTGATTTACAAAGATTGGTATCCGTGTTGACGGAATTGTTACCTGTGATTGACAAAGATTGTTATCCGTGTTGACGGAATTGTTACCTGTGATTGACAGAGATTGTTATCCGTGTTGACGGAATTGTTACCTGTGATTGACAGAGATTGTTATCCGTGTTGACGGAATTGTTACCTGTGATTGACAGAGATTGTTATTCGTGTTTACGGAATTGTTACCTGTGATTGACAGAGATTGTTATCCGTGTTGACGAAATTGTTACCTGTGATTGACAGAGATTGTTATCCGTGTTGACGGAATTGTTACCTGTGATTGACAGAGATTGTTATCCGTGTTGACAGAATTGTTACCTGTGATTGACAGAGATTGTTATCCGTGTTGGCGGAATTGTTACCCGTGTTGACGGTGATTGTTGTCCGTGTTGACGGAATTGTACCTGTGTTGACAGTGATTGTTATCCGTGTTGACGGAATCGTTACCCGTGATTGACAGAGTTGTCCCCAGTGAAGGCACCAGTGATTATTATCCGTGTTGACGGAGTCATTACCTGTGATTGACAGAGATCGTTAGTCCAGCTGTGGACGGAGTTGTACCCGTCTTGATGGAGTCTCTCCTCGTGTTGACGAATTTAGTCCAGTTGTGGACGGAGTTGTACCCGTGTTGATGGAGTCTCTCCTTGTTTTGACAAATTTAGTCCAGTTGTGGACGGAGTTGTTCCTTGCAAAGTTAATTCGATGCATGTGGCGTCACACAGAGGTTGATGTTGAAATCCAAGTTTTATCAGATGATTTATCAGTTGTTGCCGTAACAATTGGGCTCAGTGTGATGGGTGTTGTTCCCATAAGCAGTTTTCGTAGCTTATTTCTGTGGTTGGAAAATTTCCGAGTTTCTGGTATTCAGCCGTCTTCTACCTCGATTGTTTGAAAGTCGTTCCCTCTTCACCCAGTCGGGTCTAAGCTGTTTGAATAGAGGCATCTGTTGCACCCCAAAATTTGCTCAACCTTTTCTTACCTGGTTTATGTTTCATTGCATTAACATTTGCATAGTTATATCATTTGCATATCATGATATCACTCATATAGAAGGGGATCAAGTGTGATTCTTATCAAGAGAAGCCTAGCAAGAGGTCTCATTCAAGATTGAGAAGTTATCAAAGTCATTAGGAGGTGATTTGAGTGCCTAAGGGTTTAGATGTTTGCATGTAGATTTTCTCCTAACTTGAGGATCAATTGAAGAACATCAGAGGGATTGTGAAGTGTTGAATATTATAACATGATGTGTATGGAGCTCATAGAATTCCTAGAGGGCCATGGGAGAGCTCAATCAAGTCATTGTATCAGATGCAAGAGCCACAGTTGAGGTGCAAGCAATTAGGGTTTCATTTGGGTCAATCCTAGGTCAACTGTGCAATTGAAGAGTATCAAAGCCTAATTTTAGGTCATGGAGTTCATGAAATGATATGATGAGACATTTGTGGTGTTGTGCCAAGATCAAGTCAAGAAGTGTCAAGAGTGTGGGAAGTTGCTAAATTAGGGTTTCAGTGTAAAATCCCCTGTTTAGTGCCTAACTTCAAGACCACATAAGTCAAGATACAAGTTTAAAATGGATCTTTGGCCAATATGAAACTTGTATAGAATCTCAATACCTTTAGTTTGAGTACTAGAAGTCCTCAAGGGGATTTATAGAACTCAAGTTATGGTCCAGACAAGTTACAAGTCCTCAGATGCCTCTGAAATTTATCTGTGAAAATCATCTGACTTCAAAGCTATTTTTTACCTAGAAGGAGGTTTCAACTGAATTTTAGGCCAACATGAAAGTTGTTTCTCATGATCTTAGCTTTCCAAATTGTACTAGAAGTCTTCCATCTGATTTGTAGAACTCAAGTTATGGGGTTTACAAGTCAGGGGTATTTTGGGAAAGTGAGATTATAGGTCATTTTCAATCATAGGTCAAAATCTACAACTTGCACTTGTCAAATGGATTTTTGTTCAACATGAAACTTGTTCAAAATGTGGTTTTTAGGCTATCCAAGAGGTCATGATGGATTGATTGGGCTCATATCAAGATTTGGTTTGAAATGGCTTAAAAAGGAAGATTTTCAAAGGATTCAAAGTTGAAAAATCCAAATTAATGGTTAAGTGACCAAAACATGTCAAACAAATACTCATTT
>CAWUDS030005269.1:0-57780 GCA_963859935.3 Lathyrus sativus | reverse complement strand
CCTCTTGTGAAATTCCAAACATCCTTCCAAAGGAAAGATGAGGCTTTCACATAGGGACTTTGAATCATAGGATGAGAATGGAAAGCAATCAAAGCAATCCATGTTTATTTGAAGAAGGAGAAAGCAACTAATCTCTTCCTAAACCCTAACTGAACAAGCTCAAAGAAAGCATCTAAAAGAAGGTCTAAACACCAAATCAAGCACCACCATTAAGAAAACAGAAGCTTATACATGTATAAAACACCATCAAAGAAGATTAGTAAACCTATTATGCACTAAAGGCCACCATTGGGGTCATTCTAAAGCAAGTACTACGTTGAAAGCATCTTAAAACTAGCCTATGTATCAAATCAAATTAAAATACTAAATCACCTTCTAAAATCTTAAGAAATTTTCTAAAGGAACCTAAACATGTTATTGATCTGTGGGAAAAGGATCAGAGCCTTAATCTAAAGGGAAGCCACCTAAAGAAATCCTAGATCACAAGGTATCAAATGAAAACCCTAAAATGGAAGGTCTAATGATCCTAATCCAAAACATAACTAATGTTGTCTAAAAAATCTAAATTAAATCATAGGGGATCATGCATCTCTAATCTACCGACTAGCA
Source organism: Lathyrus sativus (assembly GCA_963859935.3). Classification (NCBI taxonomy): domain Eukaryota; kingdom Viridiplantae; phylum Streptophyta; class Magnoliopsida; order Fabales; family Fabaceae; genus Lathyrus; species Lathyrus sativus. The sequence goes on along the minus strand of CAWUDS030005269.1, from coordinate 57,171 downwards.
AAAAATCATCCCCAAATTCAATACCAATTAAGAGAACAAAAATCAGCAAAAACATGAATCGAATATGCAAAATTAAAGAAAAAGCAAAAATGAGAAAATGCCAACTAAATTGAAAATCAGGCAAAAATCAAATGTAAAAGCATAGAAAAATCATAAATAAAATCAGGATCATGAACATATTTTTATTTTGTTTTTCTGATGAATATTGGAATTAAAATGAATTTTAGAATGATTAAGCAATTAAAAATAAAAGAAAATCAATTAAACAAAATTAAAATGCTGAAATAAATGGGAGGCGTTGGATGCGTGGACTGAGTAAGCTAATCCAAGGGATGTGGAGCTGCCAGCGCCTAAAATGAAACGCATCGTTTGGTTTAGTTCAAAGTCAATCTGAAATTAAAACGTGGCCACACGATTGGGAGACTTTGTCAACATTCCAGGCAGATCCAAGGGCTCAGGATTCGTCTTCTCCGTTTAAACTGAAAATGGGGGGAAACTTGCAGCGGTGGCCGGAGAAAGACGCCGGTCGTCTTCTCCGGCGAGCCATCATATACAGGTCATGGAAACTTAACAAATATTACACAGTCTCACTCCAAATTTCATGTAGATTCCAAATATCCTATCCATTTCCTCTAATTCCTCATGAATTCTTAAACACGAATTCAAACAGAAAATATGTCCAGTTCTCAAGTATCACCAAACCTTAATCCAAAATAACAAATCTCTTCCTCATGTTACATAGATCATCCTAAACTATTCAGACCGTGTTGAATCCTCATAATCAAGCCAATCCAACTCCAAACAGAAATCACACATCAACCTAATTTGTCTCTAATTCTTCAAATAATGATCCAGAATCCATCTAGTATCTCTCCTAAAGCCTAACCACATGTCAAAATATGCTAGATCATGATAGAAAAAGTGCAATCGTGAGAAATAAAAACCTGAAATGTATCTTGAAATTGAGGTATCTACAGAGTGATTCTTGGCTTCAAAATGTGCAAATCTATTCAATGAAGTATGCTGAGGATGAACCAATCCTTAATTTGCTTTGATTTGCTCTGAAAATGAAATCACGATTTCCACTTTCTCTCTTGAAACTCCAACTTCAACCTCTGGCTATGGCACGAAATGAACTCCAACCTTGCTCTGAATTCATCATAGAACTTATATAGAAGTTATTTCTGGGCTTTGAAGGTCCAATGGAGGCCAAATCAGAATATCCCAATTTCACTTTTCTTTGAAAAACTCAAACATGGAATTCATGAATTTGCACTCAAAACTTCCCTTGGAAACTTCAATTCAATTGCTTGTGGTCTGTGAAAAGTGTAGAGATTGATTAGAGAGCTTGAACTCCTCTCATGACCAAGTTATGATATGTTACTTATTTGTAAAGTTACAAGTCAAACCACCATGAAATAAGCCTCAAGTGAAAATTCTAATAATGCCAAAGTGTTTAGAATGATTTTTCTGATTAAAATGAGTACTCACTTGGCCTTGTTTGAACACAAATGAATAAATCTTGAATTTTTCACTTAAATGCCTTTAAATTCTCCCTTTTGCCAAATTTCTCAAACCAAATATCACCCTAAGCCAAATCAATTCATCATGCGGACATGGTTGACCTAAAAACATAATTTTGAGCAAGTTTTATGTTGAAAAAAATCTTCATTTGAAGCTTGCAAGATGGTGAAAATGACCTATAATGCCAAATGACCTATAATCTCACTTTCCCAAAATACCCCTGACTTGTAAACCTCATAACTTGAGTTCTACAAATCATATGGAAGACTTCTAGTATAATTTGGAAAGCTAAGATCAAGACCTACAACTTTCATGTTTTCCAAAAGTTTAGGAGAAACACGCTTCTAGGTCAAAAGTTCCATGGAAGTTGGTTGACTTTCACAGACAACTTTCACATTCCTCAGATGACTTGTAACTTGTCTGGACCATGACTTAAGTTCTATAAATCCAATGGAGGACTTCTAGTACTCAAATTAAAGCTAAGAGCATGCTCTACAAGTTTCATGTTGGCCAAAAGTTGGGATGAAACTTGTATCTTGAGATAAGGGGTCTTGAAGTTAGGCACTAAATAGGGGATTTTACCCTGAGAACCCTAGTTTAGCAACTTCTCACACTTTGAACTTTTCCTGAATTGATCTTGGACTATCACTTCATGTATCCCAACACAGCTATCCATGATCACAGAGACTTAGAATTGAGCTTTGATCCTCTTCAATTGCACATTTAACTTAGGGTTACTCAGAAGAAAACCCTAATTGCAACACCCTCAACTGTGGCTCTTCACACTTGGCATAATGACATGATTGAGCTCCACCATGACCCTCAAGGCACTCTATGAGCTCTATCCACACACTCTCTCCTTGATCAAGAACCCACAACCCACTGATGGTCTTCAATTGGTCCTCAGAATAGGAGATTAACCACATATAAGCAACTGAACTTCTCAAGGCACGACCCACTTCCTGATGACTTTGGTGACTTCTTAAGCTTGAGCAAGACCTCTAGATAGGCTCCCCTTGACATAAACCACACTTGATCCCCTGCACAAATGAACAATGCTATGATATGCAAATGTTAGGACAATGCAATGAAACATAAACCAAGTAAGAAAAGCGAACCTGACTGGATGAAAAGCGAACGACTTTCAGGCAATCGAGGTAAAAGACGGTTGAATACCAGAGAACCCGGAAATTTTCCAACCAAAGAAATAAACTGCACAAATTGTTTGGGGGAACAACACATCCAGACAATTGAATCTGGTTGTCACGGCAACACTTGATCAATCATCTGATAAAGAAACTGATTTCAACATCAACCACCTGTGTGACGCCACAGGCGTTGAATCCATATTATACGCTACAACAAATGGACACTACGTAAAGTGCGTCATCCATGTACTATCCTGGATCTTCCATAAAAACGCGGAACTGTCAATGTACTATCTTTTGACCTTCCATTTCCGGGCATACGCTACGTAAAGCGAGGTATCCCTGTACTATCCGGGATCTTCCATTTACGAAGAAACGGGTATCCGAAGACTTGAACGAGCAACTCTGCGGGGAAAATCTGGCAACAACTCCAAAGTCTAATTACGAAGCCGTTTAATGCTGACGACAACCCCAAAGTCTAATTATGAAGCCGTTCAATGCTGGCAACAACTTCAAAGTCTAATTATGAAGCCGTTTAATGCTGACAACATCTTCAAAGTCTAATTATGAAGCCGTTTAATGCTGACGTAACAGCAACCTGAGTAAAACTCTATCGAACTCCAAAGTCTAATCATGAAGCCCTCCAGAACTCTTCCGAGGAAATTCTGACAACAACTTCAAAGTCTAATTATGAAGCCGTTTAGAACTGACAACAACTCCAAAGTCCAATTATAAAGCCGTGTAATGCTGATAACAACTCCAAGGTCTAATTATGAAGCAGTCCAATGCTGATAACAACTCCAAGGTCTAATTATGAAGCCGTTCAATGCTGGCAACAACTTCAAAGTCTAATTATGAAGTCGTTTAATGCTGACGTAACAGCAACCCGAGGAAAACTCTATCGAACTCCAAAGTCTAATCATGAAGCCCTCCAAAACTCTTTCGAGGAAATTCTAAAAACAACTTCAAAGTCTAATTATGAAGCCGTTTAGAACCGATAACAACTCCAAAGTCCAATTAGGAAGTCGTTTAATGCTGACGTAACAGCAACCCGAGGAAAACTCTATCGAACTCCAAAGTCTAATCATGAAGCCGCTTAATGCTGACGTAACAGCTACTCTGCCGGGGAAAATCTGGCAACAACTCCAAAGTCTAATTATGAAGCTGTTCGAGGAAAACTCCGCTGGGGAAGAAGAGAAACTTAACCAAGCACCTCTGATAAGGGAACACATGATAGGACGAACGTTATCATCACATATCTCATGCCAAGAATTTGAATATCCGAAAACCACCCTGCACAAGAATTCCAATTACTTGCAGGGAAGAACACCTGAAAACAAAGAGGTAACCCACCTGGCTTATGTTTCAAAATGCATGTGTTTGAAAATAGCGTAATGCTCCATATAAGATGGAATGCTACGCGTTTGGGGTAGATGCAAATATGACGCAGATGTGATGATATATGCAAGATGCAAATGCAGGCTCGGCCACATGAGAAAGGCTGGATACAGAACCGCTTTAGCAAAATAAATGCTGAAGACAAAGCCAACTCCGCTGGGGATAACCAGGTATCACAAAATTATCCCAGCAAAATAAATTCTAGAGAGGTGAACCGACTCCACTGGATGGAGAAACAATCCTGCTAGGGAATAGCTTTACGAACTCTGCTGAGGATGATCAACCTATTAGAGCAAAAACAACCTGTCAGAGAACAAAAAGAGCCATCCTGCGTTGGGACGATCCTTTCAAACCATTAACCACCTGTTGGTACCCTGTAAGGACCTCACTGGGGATTAAATGTATAGACGACCACCGCTGGGGATGAACATCACTGCATGACCACTTGCTAACTCACATACGACTTTTCTGGGTATGAACAAGCGACTTCCATCTGCTGGGGAGGAATAAGATCACCTAGAGCGTGCTCCTACGTTAAGGGACTCCGACTGGGGAAGCACGATCCCTGCCTAGGATACATCTGGTTGGGGAGAATCTTTCTCCGTCCGGGGAGACACATCAATGGTCACAGCCCCACGTTCAGACTTTGCGGGGAAACACGACCAAACCTGCTGGGGAAGAAGGAGTCATCCTGCTTGGAACAATATGCCATGAAACGAACTTGCCATTGCTTGCCCTAGAATCTATAACAACCTTTGACAAACTCTGCAGCTGTGGAGAGAGACGGCCCTTTCGCCTTCAGCTTTTTCCCCAGCCTGCAAGATCTTCATCATATCCTTCTAAAAGGAAACCTGAGATCTCTGTACTCTAATGGTTTGATACGACCGGCTTCAGCATTTCTAACCTCACAGAGGTGCTTTAAGTTAATCGACTTCCGGATAAGGATAGCTTTGGCGCTCTCGGGGTAACCTGCCCCAGTCTTGTCATGACTTTGCCCCTCATGGGAAGACCTGTGGGGAGTAGTACCCTTGGCTGCGAGAGATTCATCAAATCTCGACCTGATTGTCCCGGATTACCTGATTTCTGGATGGCTGACTCCCCTGCCGCGATCATTTGACATAGCTTGCCCCGGTTCGCCGGGATATTCTGGCGTCCTGCATTCTGTCCTGATCAAATCTTTCCATCATGGAAACTTTCCCGCTGTCAAGCGCTTACTCGCTAGTAAAACAAACTGTTCTGTATAACAGACATATCAAATGCAATGCATATGGAAGTTTTCAAAACCCATTCCTGTTCACTAGAAAAAAAGAAAAAAAATTTATGACATAAAACATACGAATCATTCATCAATATGTCAAAATCAATACAACGCTGTAAGAAGAATCCTTTCGGGAGTCAGTTCCGATGCGATCTTTACAAAGTATGCTTTCGAAACAAACCTATTTCAATTAGGACTTTTAAAGGTTGTAACATGGTCAGGTTCATGGTTTACGAAAGAAAAGATAAAGGCTCAAAATTTATTTTAACCCACCCATTCTCCTTGATGTTCTCCGATCCTACATTCAGCTAATTTGACCTTAGCGTTCCCCTTTCAAAGGTTGAGTGATAATTCGAGAAATCACACTTTTCGAAATGACAGTCATTCCCTTTTAGTCCTTTGGCATCCGGAGCCACACGATTTCGTTCTTGTTTGAGGATTTTTCTCTCGCAATCCCTTTTCGCTTTTCGTTTTTCGTTTTCCCCTAACTTTTGTCTGGACTAATTCTTTAGAGTTCCTTCAATTTTGAAGTCCAGCAGGGTACCCTAATTTTTGCCTAAGTCGCTTTCTCTCAGGATTCGACTTAGCGGGCTTTTCTTTTCGATTCTTTTCTTCCTCTCTTTTTTTTTGAACAAAACGTATGACATTGGCTCGTATGACTTGTCAAAGAGATTGCAACTGTTTTACTCCTGATCGACCAGACTTAACCATTGTGGCTTTTTAGGTACGACCTATATAGGTGTGCTCTATTCTCGAACGGACACTCCTTTTGTAATTTGGACGCTTGGTCAAATTAATTGACACCTACCCTGCCCCGGGTTAATATTGATGGTTTTTTCGTTTTTAGAAAGAAACTCCCACAACTAGGCTCAAAGGGGTTAACAAGGGACTATGTTCCTTATATCTCCGGTGTTTGGGAATTGAAACAATGCATGTACATCATCAACAAGTTTTTTATTCAAAAGCATACATTTGGAAGCTTGTGCTTCGTTGGATTTCGTCATCCTCCCCAGATTCCACTTAAACAAGCGTTTGAAATAAAAGAACGCAATAGAGTGAATCCGAATGGGTTAATTCAAAACATGCATATTTATTTCATTATCAATATCAATGGAAAACAACAAGCTTTACAAACGAAATTTGCAATTCTAACCGGAAAGAAACTACAAATGTAAAGAAATGACATGAAAAAATGCAGATTTCCAGCTTCTAGGAACTGGGCTTTCACACTTGATTCGCCGCTGAGGCAGCCATCTTCAGAGTTTACTCGTCGAGGTCAGTCTGAAAGGCTTATGAACCTTCATTCTCAGGGGACTCTTCCTCAGCATGAAATGATGTACCTACCTGGCTGGATGAAGGAAGGTCGTTAATCTGAATACCCTGAGGCGTAATCGAGAACCTGTTGGCGTCCAAAAGAGTCCGAACCTGGCTCTTAAGCACCTTGCAGTCATTCGTTAAATGCCCCAGCATTCCAACATGGTACTCATAGCAGGCGCTGATATCAAAACCTAGAGGATACGGCGGGATCATTGGATTAGCCTCTTTCGGCACTATCAGCCCACCTTTGACCAAATCCGGCAACACCTGACTATATAACATGGGCAACCGAGTGAACTGCCTTTCGGGCTTCTTTGGTCTTGGTTTGGCGTGTCGTCGCTGTTGATGGCGATATGACTGTTGATTCCGGAAGGGAGATAATGTCTGATGCGCGGACCCTAGGGGTTGTTGACTTTGAACAATCAAGACATCTGGAAATTGAGCCTGAGATACCAAGGACTCCTTTTGCTCTAATGCATTCATCCTCAAGTTTAGCCCCGAAATTGGTAATAGCTGCGGGCACGGAGATTTAGAAGTCATAAATTGCAAGGCATCCTTTGGGTCCAATGCAGTTTTGGGGACGAAAGCATGAGTGTCCACCTTTTTTGTAATGCTTGGAATGAGACCCTCTGTTATACTCATGTCGCCCGACGCGAACTTAACGGCCTTTGAATCGATCAAATCTTGAACTACATGCTTAAAAGCTTTGCAGTTCTCAATGTAGTGTCCGGGTGCCCCCCCAGTTAGTGGATGTAACTTCCGTAATTCGACCAACCGAAGTTGAAGCAAGACTTGCAGCAACTGAGCGTATGTCATGGGGATCGGATCGAAAGTTCTGTCAGCTGATTTTACCTTCTGAGTGTACCCCCTCCTAATCACATGATTATCCCCAGAAGCAATGAGTTGAAGAGAAAAATTCAAAGCTCTTTGTCGCCTATTAGACATCTGAGGCTTATCAACCCTTGGCACAGGTTGCACAGGCACAGGCTCTACAGGCACAAGTGGAACAAGCATCTTTGTTGCGACTTCAGGTAGCTGATCATCTTCTTTCCTGAGCACATCCTTTAACACCTCCATAATCAAGCCCACCTGGGTCTTCAGCTGATTGTTCTCCTCTCTGAGTACCTTCTGCTCCAGACGCAAATCTTGCATGTTCCTCATAACCTGCCTCATCTGGCCTCGGACCTCACTCAGCTTTGCTCGTACCTGTTTCATAGCCTTGTGGGACTTCTGTAATCTTCCTGATCGGATCCTGAAATAACCTGCATCAACAGAGGGTTAGGGAAACAGCTCGAAGGTACCTGTTATGCAAATGATTTATGCAAATGCAAATGTGTGTCTGTGCTCTAGGGAAACTTCTCCCCCGATTCGAGTGTCAGAGTGCCAGTGCTGATAACAAGAAGTCCGGATCTAGTCACTGGAATAACATCTCATATATAAGGCCCAACAAGGCAGCAGTACAATGTTACTGAATACATGGGTAACCAATAGCATGACCTCGACCAACAAGCCTAGTGATGGTCAGCCTACAGCAAAGATCAGAAAAATACAAAGGGTTACATAGATAATCAAGTGCAACAACGGGCACGAAACTCCTCTAGCAACTCTTTTTTCTTGGGGTGATCAGGTCGAGTGAGTAACCCTTCAACGAGCAACTCTCTCTGTATAATAGTGCACTGGAGACCCTCAACAGAATCTTCCCACGCTCCCTGGCCAAAGCAATCTTCTAACTTTCGCTTCTATACTCGAACCTCTGCTTGCGATCTTTCAGGTTAGCGATAGCTTTGTTCAGCATGTCTTCAGTGGCATATCTGCGAGCAGTTTCCTCATCAAACATCTTCTCACTAGCCTTCACTTGAGCCTTCAATTTGGAGACCTGCTGTTTCAATTTGTCCTCCCTTTCTTGGTTGTTGGCTATAGAGGCATTCCACTGCTGATTGAACTTGGATATTCTCCAGTATGCTTCATCCAGATTCTGCTTCTTAGTGGCCAGTACATCGTTGACAGATTTGAAGTCCAGACCCAAATGCTCACGATCAGCTATCTGCTTAGTTAAGTCCGTGCCCAACCTGTTCACCAACTCTGTCTGCTTCTTGAAAGAGTGGACGACTTCGTTTCTCTCGCTTCTAACCTGTGCCAGCTCTTTCTCCAACTCTTCATTGGCCTTTTTCAGCTCTTCTTTCTCAGCTAAGACCTGATTATACTGCTGAATAGACACGGTAGTAGGCTCTTCAACCACTAGAGGGCACTCCTGCTTAGTAGGTGGAAAAGGCATCCCTATGGTCTCTGCTCTGGTCTTGATCAGGTCACATACGGAGCATAAGCTTGACTATTGCTTTTACCCAACAATGATTTCCCTCGTCTACTGATATCATTCCAGGCATGCTGAAGCTTAGATAACATATCCCCCTCTAGAAGACCGGTGAGGTACAGAGATTCCTGCACCTCTTCATCTTTTGGCGGAACTCTCAAAGCATATGCAAACTGTCTGACAAGTAGAGACAGATTATAGTTGATACAACCCTTTCTTCCAATCAGAGGCACATTTGGAAACCCGCTGCAGCTGAATATAACCTCAGTGCCCAACATATCTCTATCAAACCAAACAACACTCTTTGCTAATAAACCCATCAAGCGCTCAGACCACTCAGCTGTGGCTACAGATGAAGCAAAGAGACCCTTCTTGGGTAGTGTTGCACCCTAAAATTTGCCCAACCTTATTCACTTGGTTTATGTTTCAATATCATTAGCATTTGCATGTAGAGTCATGTACATAGTCTGATCATCTGCATAGCATAGCATGGAAGGTCATCCAACAGGGGACCAACCATTATTCTCATCTCCAGAGGCCTATCAAGAGGTTATTATCCTAAATCAATCTCATTCAAGTCATCAGAAAGAATTGGAAGGCTGGGAAGTCAGTGGATCAAGCAGTGCATCTAGCTCCTATCTGAGGGTATCTGAGGATTAACAAAGAAGTTATGAGCTGTGAATTGAAGGCATGGAGAGTATATAGACATCATGGAAGACTTAGAAAGTCATTTGTAGAAGGAGGCAAGTCATTGATATGATCACAAGAGTTGCAGTTGAAGACAGTCAACTAGGGTTTCATCTGGGTCAACCCTAGGTCAACTCTAGGTCAATTGATTGATTGAAGGGCATTAAGGTCTATTGGAGAGATGTGGGGTTCATAATTTGATATGTATATAAGGATATGGTGATGTTCCAAGAAGAAATCAAGAGAAATCAAGGAGAAGAGGAGTTTCTAAATTAGGGTTTCTGTGTAAAATCCCCTGATTTAGGTCAAACTTCCAAGCAAGATAAGTCAAAATGCAAGCTTCAAATGAATCCTTAGCCAACATGAAACTTGTAGAGGATCTCAAGACCTTTAATTTGAGTGGTGGAAGACATCAAGGAGATCTATAGAACTCAAGTTATGGTCCTTGCAAGTTACAGGTCATCTGAGGTATCTGAAATTTTGTCTGTGAAAGTTACTTTACTTCCAAGCAATTTTTACCCCTCAAGGAGATTTCAAATGAATTTCTGGTAAACATAAGAGTTGTTCCTCATTGTCTTATCTTTCTAGAATGGTATAGTATTCCTTCATATGATTTATGGAACTCTACTTATGGTCTTGGCAAGCAAAGGGTATTTTGGTCATTTGGTGATTACAGGTCATTCTTAGCCTATGCCTAAACCTCATACAAGGAAGCTTCAAATGAAACATTTCACAACATCAAAGTTGCTCAAAATGCCATTTTAAGTCAATAAAAGAAGTCATGGAAGTGTGGAAATGCATAGAATGAGACTTGACCAAAGTTGGTGGAAAATGACCTAAAAAAGGCATATAAGTTGAAAAAGTTGAAATAAAAAATTGGTTTGAGAGATCTACAAACCCAATATGGGTCATCCAATATACCAAATTGATTCCCAACATCATTTTAAAGACATCGGTTCAGCCACATTTTTGAGTTTAGGCTTAAAAATTGGACTTCCTTTGTAAATTTGTTTCTTGCATCATAAGGCAACTTGGTAAAACTTAACACAAGGCAAGGAAAAGCTTGGTTTTTCATACATACACTCCTAATATCTCATGAAAGGAGATTTTAATACAAGTTTACAAAGGGGCAAGCATGAGATAAGAGATCTTCAACATATCATCAAATGAGAACTTCCTTGAAATTTCCACAACTTTCTAGAATCCTCCAAGAGCAATCTAGAAACTTCTCATTCTGTTAATCATCATCTATATAATGAAATGAAGCCATTTGTGCAAGGGGTTGGTGCATTGAAGGAGAGAAAAGAGAGAACTTCATAGTTGCTTCCATTGTAAGAAAGTGCAAGAATCACCATAATCTTCCATTTCTGATCACTTCTTTTCTTCATTCATCATCCATTGAAGTTTGTGAGTGGGAATGAGCATGGAGCAAGGTCCAACAATGGAGGATTGAAGAGTTAGGGTTCATATTGCAAGAAGGCATATCAGAACTGCAGCCAACAATCCAAGCACTTTCCTCCCAGTTTTTTGCAAACAGAAGGATCTTCATCATTTAGAGATCATCCTCGAAGGGTTTCAAGCATTGGATCCACCTGCAACTACCTCTGCCATAGCTGCTAAGCAGGTTAGTGATTTCTTTCATATCTCTATATTTAGATGCTGTTAGGTTAGATCATGGATGTAGGATTGTTAGGGTTAAGAAGATGAACATGTACCCTCACTGTTATGGCCATTAGGGGTAGTTTGATTAATGGTGATGAAACTTTGATGATCAAGAACTCCTGAATTAGGGCAAGAGAATGTTAGATCTTTGGCTCAGAATACTCACCATAACCTATAGATCATTCTAGGGTAGTTTGAGCAAGAACTATCATCATGCGCATCAGGTGCAAATCAGTGGTACCATGATCTTCCAGCTATCGAGTTCGATTATGCATTGAGATTCAGCAAAATCTAGGGTTAGGATCTTGTAGAGGGTGAAGAGTAGAGCAGTTTTGGTCTTAAGGTCGTGGCATTTGGTTGAGGGAGGAGAGAGAACGAGGGACTTGAAGGTTCATGCATGGAAGAGAATTCTGAAACCCTAATGGCATTTTGGAGAAGACAACTCAAGGGCCGTTAGATCTTTCTCTCTATTTGACTTGTTCATCTAATCCAACGCCTTCAATTTAATTTCAGAAACGGAGGGAAACTTAAGCTGCAACGCAGCGTTTTAATTAATGATGAATCCTGGGCTCAGAAAGACTTTGATATTCGCACACCCACCATCAGGCCCAATTGGAATTGCACGTGAAAAGTTACTCAGGCACACCCCCACGCGTCTTTCTCTTTTTTGTTGTTTTTATTTCGTTTCTGATTAGTGAGTGGGCCTTGCCATAATGATATTTGCACCCCTGGTTCTTGGCCCAATGGAGAATACAACTGAGCGAGTTGGCTATTCAGACCCCCCTCTCCTTTTATTTCCTATTTTGTTATTTTAATTTCTTTAATATTTTCTCATCTCTAAAAAAATCATAAAAAATAGGAAAATTGAGATTTTTAATTCCTTCTTTTTGCTATAGGTCCATTATTCTGTCTAGAATAATACCAAAAAATAAAATTGACATTTTATTTTGTTTTACTATTTTTCATACATTTTTCTTGTAAATAGCATTTTATTAAGTTTAGTTTGATACTTAAATTTGGTAATTTTTGTTCTAATAGATGCTTTAGCATTTTTAATCCCTTCTTTTTAGGTTGATTAGTTTAGACATTTATTTTGTATATACAATTTAGTTCCCATTTTTAGGACTTAATTTTAGGTGTTTAGTTTAGGTGTGGATAGCATGAACAAAATTAGGGTTTAAGTGACAACATAGGTGAAATAGTTCTTTTCCCTTAGGATTTAGAGGTTGAAAGTTTGGGGTATGGGACTATAGGGATTATGGGTAGTTATTAGATCCCTTAGAAATTATTAGGATTCCCCTACTGCTACTAGTATACTACTGTATTTGTTTGACTGGTGTGGTGTGCCCTCTCTGGGAATTATTGCTTGTTTGTGTGGGTATTGGGATTGCTTGGGGATTGGGGGAGCTGAAGACTTGTGATGATGAAGCCCTGTGAAGATCAGAGACTGAAGACCAACTTCCAGAGTTGAAGAGGAGATTCTTGCTAGCAGCTGTTGAGGAGACTAGGGTTTAGGAGCTAGGCAGAGCTCTAGATTAGAAAACTTGTTTCTCAAACATGGAATGCCTTGTCTGCATCCATCCTTTCTCTATGATTCAAAGTCTCTTTCAAATATCCACCTCCTTCCTTTGGAAGGATCAGTGAATGTATTTGAAAGATAGAACTTTTGAGAGAAAACTGTCTGTACAATGCTAACAGTTAATGAACCACCCTTGGTAGGTAATTGACTGTCTAACATTCATTCACTTCATCTTGTTGACTGATATTCCTCCTGGGAGTTTGAGACTTGAAGAAAAGCCATTGTAGATGGAAGACTGATGATCAAGACCTTGCTGGAAGGCTGTGGAGATGGAGATTGATGCTTGTAGCTGATTGGAGAGGACTTGAAGTCAGATGTTGATTTAGAGCTGCTGGTGCTGTTTATTTTTGCTGTATTTCATTTCTGATGTATTGATTGGTTTTCTGGACTGTATTGTTTGCTGTTTAACCTGTTGGGTTGAAAGTGAATCCTGTTCACTTTTGCCTATTGTTTTCTAGGTTCGAGGTTGAGTGGGACTCCCTTGCCTCGCTTGTATTGTTGCATCTATGCATTTTACTGCTTTATTGTATATATCTGCTATTGTTTCTGTTTTCGTCTATTCCCTTAGGATCTCTGTTTCTCTCTGCGCAAGAGAGGAACATGATAGACACTAGGTCTTAACCCATGCATGATAACATTAGGTTAGTTTGATTCCCTTTGCAACCGTAGGTTAGAGTTCTGTCTCTTCTTCCTCAAAACAAACAGAAAAAACACAATAAATATTTCAAACACAATAAAAGACACTTCTTTCGTAAAAGAATGTGAACTCATCAAAACGTCATTTTTGTCCGCTGGGACTGTTAATCAGAAAAACTTTTTTTTAGAAGGAATAAAAAACAATCAAAACAGACTAGTGTCGTACGTGGCCCGAACTACGTTTGCTCTGATCTTTCATGTTGTGTGAAAGTACGTAGGCATAGGATGCGATATCTTAGCGAGCAACCTTCCCCTCCTTTCCCGTAGGTAGGCGAACTACGTTGACTCTGATTTCTCGTTCCAGACGGGAATACGTAGGCATAAAGTGCGATACTTTGCCGAGTCATTTTATGTTCTTTTAACCCCTGACCTGTAGAGTAGATAGAATAACAATCCATACCCGAAAACAAGCGTGGATCCCGTCGAGTACGACGGACGTGAGGGGTGCTAATACCTTCCCTTTGCGTAACCGACTCCCGAATCCAGGTTTTGGTTGCGACGACCATACCTTTCCCGTGTTGTGCGAGGTTTACTCTGAGCGTTTCCTTTCCCTTCCGTGGGATAAATAACGCGCGGTTGGCGACTCTTCTATTCAGCCGGCGCCGATTTTCGCAGTAGCGACAGCTGGCGACTCTGCTGGGGAACCAACGTCCCCTGGCTGCTAAGGACTGCGATAGTTCTTATGCATTTGGGATCCAACGTCCCTTAAGAGAGTCAATCCTAACGCTTGTTTTCCCGTCGAGGATTTTGTATGGATTTATATTTCTGACCTTTATTTTCAGCATTATATATATATTGATTATTATTGCGGTATTGGGGTGTGATGGGTGGTTCTATGATTGAGAGATAAGCCGGACCTGGGCTTGAGTGCACCTAGAATTAGAGTAGAAAGTAGTGGGCGCGTGTCGGCTTTGCTTGCATTAGTGTCTCATGAAATCTACACTCAGACGAGGTTCTTCTGGTTGGCTTCTTTTTCTACCCTTTGGGTCGAAGGGGTTGTTGGTCAGCTGAATTGTCGACTCCGGGAACCGATCATTTGGAAGTTGGCTAAGTGAGGCCTCTTCAGGATTTGATGATGCCACTCCTTCTGGGAATCGTATCATCAACCCTGAAAGTCTGTGACGCCGACGACCGCATAGGATGCCATACCTTTGTCAGTTACTAGGACATCCACCTGTGAGAGGGTTTGGGGTTATGCAGGTAACTAAACTTTCAGATACCGGTTATTTCTTGATCAGAGATCCTGGGTATTTATGGAGAGTTCTGAGGTCTGTCAGAGACCAGTTGGAGAGTTCTGAGGTCTGTCAGAGACCAGTTGGACAGTTTTGAGGTCTGTCAGAGACCAGTTGGAGATATGGTTTGAGGTCTGTCAGAGACCAGTTGGAGATATGGTTTGAGGTCTACCAGAGACCAGTTGGGGTTACGGTTTAAGGTCTGTCAGAGACCAGTGTTGGAGCCTTGTTTTAGGTCTATCTGAGACCAGGGTTTGAGGACTTCTAAAGAGTCTGTTTGAGACCTCTTGATATGGTTCAGGCTATTCAGCTACGGCATTTGGTCCCTGTTGCATGTTACTTGCATTGCATTGTTTGCATACTCATTATCATTGCATCCCATTAACGTGTGTCTGTGCTGCAGGTGCATTTGCATATCCTCCGATTCTAGTGCCCAGACTTCTGAGTATTGATTATGGCTGGTTTGAGGAAAACAGTTGCGTATAAGCTGCCGACACCTGATATTACTCCTTTGCTCGGTCTGATATCTCTTGCTGATGAGGAGGTTAGGAGAAGCTTCAGAATGAGTCATGGGAGATTACTGAGATTCGTCTGCAAGCCCACTACTGATGAGATGAACGGGCTGTACACCTTGATGCAGTTCTATGACCCCGCATTGAGATGTTTTGCGTTTGCTGACTTCATTCTAGGGCCTACCATTGAGGAGTACGTGGAGTTTACTGAGCTACCAGTGCAGAACAAGGTTCCCTTTATTCACTCTGCTGCTGAGCCCAAGTTGGAGGACTTAGCCAAGGCCTTGCATATGGATGCTGCAGAACTGTTAGTGACTTCTTAGCTTGGGGTTTCAGGTTTCTCTCTTGATTTCCTGGTTGGCAAAGCTCAGGAGTATGCCAAGAGCGGATGTTGGGTGGTTTTCAATGCCATTTTGGCTCTATGCATTTATGGGATCGTGTTGTTCCCTAACTTGCCCAATTTCGTAGACTTGGACGTTTTCCATCTATTTGCTGCCGGCAATCCAGTGCCAACGTTGATCGGAGACTTCTACCACTCATTGCACTACAAGAACGAAAACAGAAGGGGAAAGGTTGTTTACTGCTGTGCTCCTTTGTTGAATATGTGGTTCAAGAGTCATCTTCCCATGAAGGGATCTTTTGTGGAGAGTGCAACCACCGCTAGCTGGTCAGAACGCCTGATGAGGCTTTCTTCCGAAGACGTTGAGTGGTTTGATCGAGACCTGCTAGGGTCTGAGCTTATATTCAGTTGTTTTGGATACCCTAATGTCCCGCTGGTAGGAAGAAAAGGGTGTATCAACTACAACCCATCTCTGTTGGTCCGTCAATTCGGATATGCGCTGAAGAACCCACCGAAGGAGGAAGAAGTACAGGAATCTCTGTACTTCACCGGAGACTTGAAGGGGGAGTTACTAGCCAAGCTGCATCACGCCTGGACGCGTATTAACCGAAGAGGGAAGCCGTTGTTAGGGAAGAATGACTGTCAGGCTTACGCACCTTACAAAGTTTGGATCCAGGAGAGAGCAAGTCAGTTGCGGATGCCGTTTCCAGATGCACCAGCCCTTGTTCCTATTCCGGTAGCAGAGCCAATTACTGTTTCTAGGGAGGCCTACGAGCAAGTTGTGAAAGAAAAAGAAGCCTTGATGAAGATCAATGAAGGGTTAGAGCAGGAGCTAGCCCAGATACGCAGCGAGAAAAACAAGGCCGTGCATGCTTTCCAACAGCAGATTGAGCTAATGAACAGATTAGGGGCTGAGTTGACTGAGGAGAGGAAGAAGCGCGAACGTTTGGGGCAAGAGTTCAGAAGCTCCCATGACATGCTTGAATCCAAAAAGAAAGCACTTGACATCGCTCACCGAGAGATCTCTTCTTGCAATAAGACTTGGAATGCCACGCTCACCAACAATAACAAGAGGGAAGATAAGTTGAAGCAGCAAATCTCCGACCTCGAAGAGCAGTTGAAGTCCAGCATCAAGAAGTGGGAAGAAGAAGTGATGACCAGGTATAGCCTCCAGAATGCACTGAACAAGGCCATCAAAGGCAGGGATGAAGCTGTGTCTCAGAAGCGTAAACTAGAGGATCGCTTCGGAGAAGGGGCATGGGAGGAAACTGCTGAAGACGTGCGACGTGTTCTCAAGAGAAGAAACCAACTTGTTGAAGGGCTGCTTGCTCGACCAAGTCATCCGGAGACCAAGAAGTTGCTAGAAGAGTACCAGACTTATGGGAGTGTTTGATCATTTCATGTATTAGTTTGTATGCTTTATTTTGCACAAGTGCTGACCATCACCAGGATTGTTGGTTGAGGTCATGCCTTCTTATTGTACTCTCAGTGACATTGTATTCTTGGCTCATTGGTTCTCTGCAATATATGAGGTTTTCTGTGATTCGACTCCGATCTTTGTATAGCTAGTGTAACAGTCCAATTTTTCAATAAGTGATTAATTGTGCTAATTAATTGGTTTATGTGATTTATCTGATTTAAATAAATTATTGGATTTATTTAAATGAGTTAATGGATTTAATTAATTTATTATACTTGGTAGAATAATGTGGATTTATTAGATATTCTCTAATTAATGATAAAATGAGATATTTTGTGAGAAAAGAATTGATAGATATTATTTAGAGAAGAATTATGATGGAAAGAAAATAGAAGGATATATAAGGAAAATTGGAGAGAAAAGAAAAGAGATAGAAACATAAGAGAAAGAAAGAAAGAAAAGGAGAGAAAGAATAGAGAAAGAGGAGAAAAGAGAAGAGAAGAGGGAAACTTGGAGAAATCATCAAGAATCAACTTCAAGCTTCAATCCAATCAAGGTAAGGGTGAGAAACATTATTATTTGATCAATGTGTATGATTATGTATGAGTTGTATTGGATTTGTTGGGTGTTTTTCTCTATTTTCCATTTCTAGGGCAAATGAGTTAAATCGATAGAATTGAGTTTTGAACGGTTAGAATTCAAAATAAATTGCATAGTTTAGTCGGGTAATGTTTAGCCATGATTATTGGATTTCGTTTGATTGAATTTGGTTGAGTTTGTGAGTTTTGACATTTTTGGATAATTGAGGGTTTGAGATTTGAGTGAAAATCGGACGTCGTAGAAATCGTGTTTAATGGTTCTAATTTACTGCTATATGTTAGGTGAGTATGAGTATGTGTTTGTTTCGAAAAAAAGAATTGAATCGGTCGGATTTTCGGGCGAAAAAGCAAAATCCCGTAGCCGTGTTTAGGCAAAATTCTGGTTTTTCGGAAAACTTCAAAAATTCATAACTCTTGAACCGTAAGTCGGTTTTGACCCCCGTTCGAAGCCTTGGTAAGTTAACGAGATTATCTTTCTAGAAAAAATGGCTTTGAGACCTGTACCTAGTTCAATTATAGTAGAAAATTGAAAACATATTGTTATGTTGATTTTTACCGTCGCGAATGTGTGTGATTGATGTGTTATTGTGCAGAATACTTTTGTTATATAACGTATAGCTTGTGCAAGTTGTGATATGATATGCTGTGGGTAGCCGTATGGCGTGAATCCTAGATGGTGGAATCGATTATGAAATATAGTCTTTTGACAAATATATGCATATTGTTTGTATGTGAAGAATGCATGAGAACATATTGTGAATATGTGTGCATTGCTTGATAAATATGGTAATGATATTGAAGTGTAAATGCATATTGATTGTATGCGATATTGGGAATGCATGAGAATATATTGTGAATATGTGTGCATTGTTTGAAAAGGTAATGAGGTTGAATTATGAATGCATATTTGTTGTATCCGATTATTGTGAATTAATGCATGAGAGCATATTGTAAGATATGCGTGCATTGTTGGACAAATATGTTGATGAAAAGTATGAATACTTGATTATATGATATGTTGTGTGTGCAATCTTGTTTAATTCTTGAAGGGAGGAATTATGTGAATGCATGGGATTAAGACATGTGATCGGTCTTAAGTGCATTTTGTTGTTGATTGCATATGCATCATTTAGTCAAGAGGCAATGTTTGCTAGTTTCGTGGAGGCTAGTGACTTGTCCCAAACCTAGAGCGGGGTTTGAAAGCTTAGGGAACGGGCTTTTGTTGTTATCGGTCTAGGGAACGAACCCGGTTTAAGTGTAAAAACTGAAAAATGATAACAAGTGTTGGTACCACATGGCATGAGTTGCATTGAGTTGCATTGAGTCTCATGGAATGAATATATGATTGTTGTATGAAGTTATGCATATGTGTATGTGCATTACTTGTGTAATTGAGAGTTGTGAATATGTGATCATTGTATGAAAGTATGCTTATGAACATGAATTGTTGGTTTGAGAATTGTGAATGTGTAATTGTGAATTAGTGAGTAAACATAATATGTGTATGTTCATGTGGAATGTTGAGATTTATGGATACGTGCATGATGAATATGCTTGGTGATTATCCATATTTGATTATATATATATATATATATGTTGTATTGTACATGATGAGTTATAATGAATTGTGGTGAGAAAATGTGGAATACATGTATTTTGTGCTTGTGTATTTGTGTATATATAATTATATGCACTGTTATTATGATAATATTTCTCACCCTTCTGCTGGAATGATGTCCTACATGACATCGTGCAGGTATCAAGGAGTAGTATTGCTCGTAGTTACGAGGTCGCTTTTGGTGTAGCTGTTTAGTGATTTAATTATGTTGGGTCGAGTCATGCTCTGGTCATGTAACACTGGGATCGCTTGGGTTGTGTTTAAGATATACATTGTGTACTCTATAAACGTGTTTATATCCATTGGAATATTATGATGTTGGCCTTAGTGCCTAAGTGATGTTGTTTTATATGATAAAAACAAATGTTTCTTTTATGAAAATTGTGGTATAATTGAATCCACTGCTACATGCAAAGTGAAGTTTTGTAAAGCATAATTTTATATTGAAATAGTAATGAGCATGACAGGTGGTTTTGATATTTTGAAAGTTATGTGTAATGCCCTTTTGTAAATGCATGGAAATTTACTCTGATTATTCATATATTATCCGTGGGGTTTAGAAGGGTGTTACAGCTAGCACTGTCATTGCACCGGCACCTTCTCACTAGAATCGGGGAACGAATTTCCCTAATGCACAGACACACACATTGCATTGCATTCATATTCATATTGCATTACAGGTAATCATTGGATGGTGTCTTATTTCCTGCTCTGTACCAGGTATTTTCAGGATTGCATATCAGCACCCGCACCGCTATTCCACTCGCACCAACTGTCGAAGAATCATGGATCAAATGCAGAACGAGATGCAAGATGTGCGCGAGAAGCTCGCTCTCTTTATGCAGTCCATGGAAGCTATTGCAAAAGGTCAGGAGAATTTGCAAGCCATGGTGCAGCCTCTGTTGGTCAGAAACGCCGGTCACGGTAATGAGGATCATCAGTCTGTGCGAGTCGATACTGTTCAGGGAGATGTCACTCCCACGCCAGTGGCTCCGCCTGTAGTCAATAAACCTGCTGTTAATGTCAACAACGCTACCGCTGCTGGGAACGGTAACGTCGGAGTTGGGAACGAAACTGCTGTCCATAACGTTGGGCTTGGTGATATCAACTTGGGTGATAATATGGGAGGCAACGGCTTCGGCAATGCTGGATTCGGGTTCAACGATCAGGGATTCGATAACGCTGGGAAATATGGTTTCAATGCTCAAGGCTTTGGGCAAGACGGTTATGGTATGGCCAATCAGGGTTACGGAGGTTTCGGAAACGGAAACGGCGCTGGGTTAATGGCTTTTGGGCCTGCTGGAGTGGCCCAGGGGTACGGCATCATAGGGCGAGGCCCAGTGATGAATCAGATCAGGGCTGGCCGCAATAATGGATATGATGGGTATGGAGCTGGGAATGGTATGTGGCAAGAAGATCAGCAGGAGGACGCTTTCTCCGGCGGAGGTTTCGAAGGGCCGATGGATGACTCCCAGAAGATCAGAATGCTAGAAGAGTAGATGAGGGGGGTCCTGAACGAAAGTGTTGTGGGCTTAGACATGTCAACAATGGGCCTGGTACCTGGCTTGAGGGTGCCAATCAAATTCAAAGCTCCTACGTTTGACAAGTATAAAGGGGACACCTGTCCGAAAGTGCACGTGAGGGCTTATTACAGAAAGATGTCTGCATACTCAACTGATGAAAGAATGCTAATGCATTTCTTTCAAGATAGTCTGTCAGGCCCTTCCCTAGAGTGGTACATGGGGTTGGAGCCAACTAATATAAAGACATGGAAGCAACTGGCAGAGGCATTTGTAGCTCACTACAAGTATAACAGCGACTTGGCGCCCAATCGGGTCCAATTGCAAGGGCTATCTCAGACGAAGGATGAGGGCTTTAAAGAGTACGCGCAAAGATGGCGCGACATGGCTGCTAGGGTCCGTCCTCCTTTAGAAGACAAGGAAATGAATGACATGTTCGTCGGCACATTCACAGGCATGTTTCATGACAAGTTGTTTCATACATCTCTGGCCAGTTTCTCAGACTTAATTCTGATGGGAGAAAAGATTGAACGTAACATTAAGCAGGGAAAATTCCAAACTTAGGAATCAACTGCATCTGGCAGTAATAGGAAGGCTTTTGGTGGCCGCCGTCAGGGCGAGGCAAGCGCAGTGTTTGGGGGCCGAGGCAGAGGCCGAGGCAGAGGTCGGAACCAATATCATCAGCCGCAGCAGGTGGCGAGTGTTACTATTCCATATCAGCAACCAACATTGCAACAACGATCGTTTCAGCAACAGCCATTTCAACAACAGCAGCAGCAGCCACAACCGGGGGCACAACCTGCTCAGCGAAGATTCCAGGGTGGTAAACCAAGAAGAGTGTTTGAGAAGCCTCCCTCAATGTATGCTGATTTGTTACAGACATTGTTGGGTTTGAACCTGGTAGAGAAGAGAACTCTGGCACCGATAACGGGAACTCCTCCGTATGGTTATGATGCAAGCAGGCATTGTGAGTTTCATTCTGGGGCTCCGGGCCACGATATAGAGGGTTGCCATGCTTTTAAGCACGTTGTGCAGGATCTTTTGGACAATAAGACTATCAATTTCGGAACGGCAGGTCCGAATATAGTGCAGAAACCCATGCCTAATCATGGGGCGAACGCCATTCTGACTGAGGAAGGGTTGAATCTGATTATGAATGTTGATGATTTAAAGACGCCGTTGAGCGAGATAAAAAGCAGATTGTTACAAGGGGGTGTCTATCCAGGATGTGACGAGTATTGCTTAGAATGCTGGACCCTGGCTGGGGGGTGTGATGATTTGAAGAAAGGCATTCAGGCTTTAATTAATGACGGCATATTGCAGTTTGACCGAGCAGCAACCAAAGAGCCCGCGGGGGCAGTAGCAGATAATCAGAGTGATGTGGCCACTATAACGATTCCTCGAAAGACAATCACTATAGCAGCACCGGCCCAGCGACCACCGATCACCATAACTAAGGCCGAACCAATCCCGTACGAGAGCACCAAAGCGGTCCCATGGTCATATGGGTTGGAAGTGTATTGTGACGGAATAAAGATTGATGTTAATAAGCAACCAGCCGAGACTGTAGAGAATGTGGTCGGTTCAGGAGGCATGACAAGGAGTGGTAGGATCTTCATATCGCCTGAGGTGGAGGCCGAAAGACTGGCAAAGGGGAAGGGAAAGATGGTTGAGAATGTCCCCGTGCAAGCAAGCGACAAAGCATCGGCATCGAAAGACGTAGAAGAGTTCATGCGCTTGATTCGAAAAAGTGATTATAAGATTGTGGAGCATCTGCAGCAGACACTGTCAAAAATATCCATCTTGTCGTTGCTCTTATGTTCTGAAGCTCACAAAAATGCTTTGTTGAAAGTCCTGGATACTTCCTTCGTACCCCAAGACGTCTCCGTGAATCAGCTGGAAGGAGTGTTGGCACATGTGAATGCAGGCCACAGCTTGGGCTTTACCGACTTCGATTTGACCCCGAAGGGGAGAGATCATAATAGGGCACTACACATATCTGTTGAGTGTAGAGGATCAGTAATGTCGCACGTATTGGTTGATACCGGCTCGTCCTTAAATGTGCTGCCCAAGAAAGCGATGATGAAGCTGGATGTCAGAGGAATCTTGTGCACGCCCAGTGACTTGGTGGTTAGAGCGTTTGATGGCACGCGAAGAACAGTCTTTGGATCAATAACATTGCCTCTACAGGTGGGGCCGGAGGTGTTTGCTACTGAATTCTATATCATGGATATACAGCCTGCGTACAGCTGCCTTCTCGGACGACCCTGGATTCATGGGGCTGGGGCGGTCACGTCTACCCTGCATCAGAAGTTGAAATATATGGTAGGAGACAGCGTAGTCACCGTATGCGGAGAAGAAGACATCTTGGTCAGCCATCTGTCGTCATTTAAATATGTGGAGGTCGACGGAGAGATCCACGAAACGCCCTGCCAGGCGTTTGAAGGGGTGCGCATCAAGGACAAAGGTCCCGGGCCGAGCAAAGCGTCGGAGATAGCCGTCTCGTCGTATAAAGAAGCTCAAGCTCTGGTGGAGGCAGGAGAAGCAAAGGGCTGGGGCAAAGTGCTGGATATTCCTGTGAAGATGGACCGGTTCGGGCTGGGATACCAACCGTCGTCGTCAGCACCTGCTACGGGGGCACCCCGTTTCAGAGGGCCAATAACCATCTCTGCTAGTGGAGTATGTCATGAAACTGTCAATGCTGCTTCGGAGTCTGACGAAGGAGACAGTGACTGTGATATGGATGCCTGGATTCAGCCAAGCACGCCAGGACAGGGACTGTGCAACTGGTCTATTCAGGAGCTTGTTCCTGTGACTCTTAAATAGTAATGCTTTGTTTTATTAATTGTTGAATAATCTGATCTCTTGCCCGGGGCATCATGATTTGCTTAGGGTTGTGTTGTTATGAACATTGCGTGTTAATCATTAAATAAATGGCGTTTTTTTTCATGTGCAAATATTGTAATCTCTGTCTTTCTTGTTTTGTATTTTTCAATAAAATGGCAACGTGGTTATTCGCTTTATACGCATTTTGAAGCATTTAACCATTCTCTTTGCAGGATAACATTTTCAGATGACATCCTTGAACCATCTATGACTCGTCCCGACTTTGAGCTCCCGGTATTTCAGGCCGAAGAGGAGATTGTCGAAGATAGCGACGTTCCTGAAGAACTGTCTTGGTTGGTGAAGCAAGAGGAAAGAGCCATTCTGCCTCACGAAGAGGTCATCAAAATTATCAACTTGGGGTCGGAAGGGATTGAGAAGAATATTCGTATCGGAGCTGCGCTGCAGAGTGACATCAAGCGAAGACTGGTTGAAATGCTCAGAGAGTATAGTGATGTATTCGCTTGGTCGTATGAAGATATGCCAGGGCTCGATACAGATATGGTTGTGCACCGTCTGCCACTGAAAGAGGAATGCCCGCCGGTCAAACAAAAGCTTCGCAGAACTCGACCAGATATGGCAGTGAAGATCAAAGAGGAAGTTCAAAAACAGTGGGATGCTGGTTTCCTGGCTGTGACAAAATACCCCTCATGGGTTGCTAACATCGTACCAGTGCCAAAGAAAGATGGCAAGGTTCGAATGTGCGTGGATTATAGATATTTGAATAAAGCAAGCCCAAAGGATGATTTTCCACTTCCTCATATTGACGTGCTAGTTGATAATACTGCTCAATACTCCGTATTCTCCTTCATGGATGGCTTCTCAGGCTATAATCAAATTAAAATGGCGCCAGAGGATATGGAGAAGACTACTTTCATAACGCCTTGGGGAACATTTTGTTACAAAGTGATGCCCTTTGGTTTGAAAAATGCTGGGGCAACGTATCAGCGTGCGATGACGACTCTTTTCCATGATATGATGCATAAAGAGATCGAAGTTTATTTTGACGATATGATTGCCAAATCCTAGACGGAGGAAGAGCATCTGATGAATCTGCTGAAGTTATTTAAGACGCTTAGGAAGTTCAGGCTGAGACTGAAACCTAACAAATGCACCTTCGGGGTGAGATCGGGTAAACTGCTGGGGTTTATCATAAGCGAAAGAGGAATAGAGGTCGATCCCGCTAAGATAAAAGCGATTCAAGAAATGCCGACGCCTAAAACAGAGAAAGAGGTGCGCGGGTTTTTAGGGAGGCTGAACTACATTGCTAGGTTCATATCTCATCTAACGGCCACGTGTGAACCATTATTCAAGTTATTGAAGAAAGATCAAGCTGTAACGTGGAACGAAAATTGTCAAAAGGCGTTCGACAAAATAAAGCAGTATTTGCAGGAACCTCCTATTTTGATACCCCCAGTGGCAGGGAGACCCTTGATTATGTATTTGACAGTTCTTGAGGGAAGCATGGGTTGTGTTCTCGGTCAACACGACGAGACAGGAAGAAAAGAGCATGCAATTTATTACTTGAGTAAGAAATTTACAGATTGTGAATCTCGATACTCAATGTTGGAGAAAACTTGTTGCGCGCTAGCCTGGGCCGCCAAGCGTTTGAGGCAATACATGCTGAATCATACAACCATGCTCATCTCGAAGATGGATCCTATCAAATATGTGTTTGAAAAGCAGGCGTTGTCAGGGAGAATTGCCCGTTGGCAGATGGTCTTGACTGAGTACGACATCCAATACGTCTCGCAAAAGGCTATAAAGGGGAGTGTGTTGTCGGAGTACTTGGCTGAGCAGCCTATTGAAGATTACCAATCGATGAGGTTTGATTTTCCTGACGAGGATATCATGCACCTAAAGATGAAAGATTGTGAAGAGCCGTTGCCAGACGAAGGACCAGAGTTGGGTTCCAAATGGAAGATGATATTTGACGGAGCTGTGAATGCTTACGGTAGCGGAATAGGGGCAATCATCACTACGCCACACGGGTCGCACATCCCGTTTACTGCCCGATTGACCTTTGCCGTTACCAATAATGAAGCCGAATACGAAGCTTGTATCATGGGGCTGGAAGAAGCCATTGATTTGCGAATCAAAAATCTGGACGTACACGGAGACTCAGCTCTGGTGGTGAATCAGATAAAAGGGGAATGGGAGACATGCCAGCCCAATTTGATACATTACATGAATTATGCGAGGAGATTGTTGCCTTTCTTCGACAAGGTTGAATTGCATCACGTACCGCGGGCAGAGAATCAAATGGCTAACGCTCTCGCCACTTTGTCTTCCATGTACAAAGTCAACTTCTGGAACGAGGCTCCCAGAATCATTATCTCTCGGCTTGACAGGCCTGCCTTTGTGTTTGCTATTGACGAGGCATCCGATGACAAACCGTGGTATTTCGATATCCTTAATTTCCTGAAGAACAAAGAATACCCGGCTGGGGCATCCAGTCAAGATCAGAAGACTCTCAGGAGATTAGCGGGTAATTTCTATTTGAATCCAGATGGTGTCTTGTACAGAAGAAACCACGACTTGGTGCTGTTGCGTTGCATAGACGAAAGAGAGGCAAAGCTACTCATGGAGGAAATACACGAAGGTACCTTTGGTACGCATGCTGGTGGGCATGCTATGACGAGAAAGCTGCTGCGGGCCGGTTATTTTTGGCTGACTATGGAAACTGATTGTTTCAAGTTTGCGAGGAAGTGCCACAAGTGCCAAATTTCTGCTGATAAGTTCCATGTGCCTCCGAGTCCTCTGAATGTGATGTCATCGCCATGGCCATTCTCAATGTGGGGAATCGATATGATTGCAAAGATCGAGCCGACAGCTTCTAACGGGCACCGGTTCATTCTAGTAGCAATCGATTATTTCACCAAGTGGGTGGAAGCGGCGTCTTATGCAAATGTAACTAAGCAGGTGGTGGCCAGATTCATCAAGAGAGATATCATTTGCCGATATGGGATCCCCGAGCGGATAATCACGGACAATGGTTCAAACCTGAACAACAAAATGATGAAGGAGCTCTGTCAGAATTTCAAGATCGAACACCACAACTCCTCCCCTTACCGACCCAAGATGAATGGCGCTGTCGAGGCGGCCAATAAGAATATCAAGAAGATCGTTCAGAAAATGGTGGTGACCTATAAGGATTGGCATGAGATGCTACCTTTCTCTTTGCACGGTTATCGTACGACGGTACGCACATCAACCGGGGCAACCCCGTTCTCGTTAGTATACGGAATGGAAGCGGTATTACCATTGGAAGTTGAGATCCCATCTCTGAGGGTATTGCGAGACGTTCAGCTAGACGAGGCAATATGGGTGAAAGACAGGTTGAATCAATTGAGTTTAATGGATGAGAAGAGGTTAGCTTCTCTAGAATACGGTCGTTTGTACCAGAGCCGAATGAAGAAAGCATATGATAAGAAGATACATCCGCGGAGCTTTCAGACGGGCGACCTTGTGCTGAAAAGGATTCTCTCGCCGCAGGCAGATCACAGGGGCAAGTGGACCCCCAACTACGAAGGGCCATACGTTGTCAGGAAAGTCTTTTCAGGAGGAGCTTTATTGTTGTCTACTATGGACGGTGAAGACTTTACGTCACCTGTGAATTCGGACGCAGTTAAAAAATACTTTGCTTAAAATTGACCCGCTGGACAGAAAAAAGAGAGTCCAGGCAAAAATGGGGCATCCTGACGAACCAAAAACAGAATGAAAGGTTCGGGAAAAAGTTAGGGATAAAATTGAAAAATGTACACCCGCGAAGTTGAAAACCTACACTGGGCGGCTTCGGCAAAAAAGGGTATCCCGGTGAACTGAAAACCCGTAAAGGGCAGTTCACGCAAAAGTTAGGGATTTGAAAAGCAAATGACTGCGGTCCAAATTTGGTATTACCGTGAGCATCAGCGCGGGAGAATACGCTCGAGGGGTCGATTATCAGATACAATCTTTTCGGAAGTGTGGATACCGGGAAAGCATTAGAGTCGGACGAGTCATGGGAGGATCAGTTCATGGTGTTCGTCTGCATCCCGTTGCCGACATGTGTACAAATTTAGTTTGTCAATATATTTATGCTTCTTGTGCATACTTGTATATTTGCTTTGCGTAGCTTCCTCTTTTCAGGAGTTACATCCCGTGTACAAAAACTCCGCCCATTCAAGGGCCCAATCAATAAAATATGTTATTCAGTACTTGATGCTGATTCTTTACTGTTTTATGCATGATAAAGCGCCTAGGTTTATTGAAACTAGCATGTGTATAACATCACTGGCCCTTGCCGACAATTGCTAAAGCTTTGAATTAACTGAAAATAACGTCACTAACCTGAACCGATTTGGTTGCATAGGCTTGTCTTGTCTTGTTTGTGTTGTTGCAGGTTTCATAGCCGTACGAGGAAGATGATCAAAAGATTGCAATAACGAAAGACTCGACCCCCCACGCAGGTCATGCATGTTCTTCCTGAAGAAGGATCGAACTCCCCAGCTAGCCGTAGCTTATCCAAAGGGCATGCTCCAGCAAAGTCGTTTATCCTCAGCAGAGTTTGGCGATTCCAAGATTACAAGGCTGTATCCAGACAGTGCCTCTTAAGCAGAGTGGTTTAGCCACAGAAGATTAATATTTGTGAGCTGTATTCAGGCAGCTTACCTTTCCCCGCAGGGTCATCCTCTCCCCTAGCGGAGTCAGTTGATTTTCCCCAAGAGAATCATCCCATCAGAGTTCTCTTTTCAGCAAGTGTTTTCATTCCTCCCAATGGAACTCGAAGATTAAGACTCTCCCCGGCAGAGTTGGTGGTGTGCCCTGACATTTATTTTGCCAGAACACCGTGTGATGTCCGTTCACTCTCCAGCAGAAGTTCAATCATACCAGGCGCATCTGCTATTCTCCAGCGGAGTTATATTCCTCAGCAGGGCGTTACTTTGATGAGGTGTTTGGTTTAAGTTCCCAATTTCCCAGCTGAGTCGACTTCACTCTTCCAGCATTTATTTTGCTGGAATAATTCTGTAGCACCAGGCTATCCCCAACGGAGTTGGCGTTGTCTTCAGCATTTATTTTGCTGAAGCAGTTCCTATATCCCAGCAGTTCGAGTCTGCATTTGCATATAGTGTCATACTTGCATCCACCAAATAAAGGCGTGGCGTTCCCATGTCGAATGGAGCATTGCATCGTTGTCAGACATACGCATTTTTGAAACATAAACTAGGTGGGCTAACCATTTGCTTCAAGTATTGTTTCTCTTGCGGGTAGAGAGAGCTCTTGCTCAGGTGAATCACCAAGTATTCGAGGTCTTGATGTGAGACATTCAATGAAGTGTTAGCTTTGGCATTACTCCCCACAGAGTTGTCGTGATGAAGTTCTCTTATTCTCCGAGCAGAATTATTTGTGAATTTCTCGTGTTTTCCCCGCCAGAATCAGTAGACAAAATCTCTCCTCAGTTCCAAGCAGAGTTATTTGTCATCAGCAGGTTCATGAATCAGAATTTCAGAGAATGCCGCCGGTTATCAGAACAGGCATCCGATAGTTTGGCTTCCAAATATCCCCGGTAGAGTCCGCCTCAAAATCGCTGTCACGTCAGTGCTAAGAAGTTTGTGGTTTGAGACCAATGGAGGAATGAGTCCTAACGTGGACATTTCTTCCAGTTTGACGGTATGTGTTAGTCCTAACGTGGATGGACTTGATTTCTTGGTATTGATCGAAGGTGGAGTCCTGACGTGGACAAAGTTGGTTACTCTTCGTGTTGGTGGCCTGACATGGACAATTTATTTCCAGCAGATAGCTTTATTCGTAATGGTGAAATGTGCGTCCTGACGTGGACAAGTTGGTAGTTCCTTGTGATGACAAGACGCGCAAGTCCTGACGTGGACAAACCTTGTTTCCCCAGCAAGTCGAAGACGCGTAAGTCCTGACGTGGACAAGTCTCACTTCCCAATGGGTCAGAGCTGCATGAGTTCTGACGAGGACAAGTTCTATTTCCTCAGTGAGTCAAGAGGCGAGTCCTGACGTGGACAAATCAAGACGAAACGTGAGTCCTGACGTGGACAGGTTTCTTCCTTACGTGGAAATGAAGAGGTGATTCCTTACGTGGAAAGATTGAGTCCTTACGTGGACATATCAGATTTATTCCTTACGTGGAAAGATAGCATTCCTAACGTGGAAAGATTGATTCCTTACGTGGCAATGACGAGTTTGTTCCTTACGTGGAAAGATTGAGTCCTTACGTGGACATATCAAGTTAGAGTCCTGACGTGGACAAATCAGAAAGATTTCATTCCTTACGTGGAAAGATTGGAGTCCTTACGTGGACAAACTAAGACAAGATTGTGGTTTCCTTACGGGGAAAGATTGTTTCCTTACGTGGAAAGATTGGAGTCCTTACGTGGACAGATCGAATAAAATCGTATTCCTTACGTGGAAAGCTTGGATTCCTTACGTGGACAGATCAAGAATTGTATTCCTTACGTGGAAGAAAATTGGTTTCCTTACGTGGAAAGAAGACGGGTTCCTTACGTGGAAAGAAAGATTGATTCCTTACGTGGAAGAGCGATGTATTCCTTACATGGAAAGTTTAGTCCTAATGTGGACAGATTTAGAAGAGAAGTTGGTTTCCTTACGTGGAAAAGAAGAGGTATTCCTAATATGGAAAGGTGATTCCTCACGTGGAAGAGTTTAGTCCTGACGTGGACAGATCCAGACGAGGGTATAGTCCTAACGTGGACGGTGTTATTCTTAACGTGGAAGAGTTTAGTCCTAACATGGACGATGTATTTCTGATGAGAGGCAGACGAGCCATCCCCAGTGAAGCTGTCGAGATTTTTCCTAACGTGGACGAGTTTAGATTGAGATTTCTTTGTGTTGACAACATAGGCGTCCTAACGTGGACAAGCAAAATTTTATTCTTGCAATGAGAGAAGCTTTTCGGGCTGACGAAATAATCCCCAAGCAGTGGTGTAGTTCATTTCTGCGGTTGGCAAATTTCTGGGTTCCTAGTATTCAACCGTCTCGTACCTCGAATGTTTGAAGGTCGTTCGCTCTTCACCCAATCGGGTCCAAGTCGCTTGAATAGGGGCAGCTGTTGCACCCTAAAATTTGCCCAACCTTATTCACTTGGTTTATGTTTCAATATCATTAGCATTTGCATGTAGAGTCATGTACATAGTCTGATCATCTGCATAGCATAGCATGGCAGGTCATCCAACAGGGGACCAACCATTATTCTCATCTCCAGAGGCCTATCAAGAGGTTATTATCCTAAATCAATCTCATTCAAGTCATCAGAAAGAATTGGAAGGCTGGGAAGTCAGTGGATCAAGCAGTGCATCTAGCTCCTATCTGAGGGTATCTGAGGATTAACAAAGAAGTTATGAGCTGTGAATTGAAGGCATGGAGAGTATATAGACATCATGGAAGACTTAGAAAGTCATTTGTAGAAGGAGGCAAGTCATTGATATGATCACAAGAGTTGCAGTTGAAGACAGTCAACTAGGGTTTCATCTGGGTCAACCCTAGGTCAACTCTAGGTCAATTGATTGATTGAAGGGCATTAAGGTCTATTGGAGAGATGTGGGGTTCATCATTTGATATGTAGATAAGGATATGGTGATGTGCCAAGAAGAAATCAAGAGAAATCAAGGAGAAGAGGAGTTTCTAAATTAGGGTTTCTGTGTAAAATCCCCTGATTTTGGTCAAACTTCCAAGCAAGATAAGTCAAAATTCAAGCTTCAAATGAATCCTTGGCCAACATGAAACTTGTAGAGGATCTCAAGAACTTTAATTTGAGTGGTGTAAGACATCAAGGAGATCTATAGAACTCAAGTTATGGTCCTTGCAAGTTACAGGTCATCTGAGGTATCTGAAATTTTGTCTGTGAAAGTTACTTGACTTCCAAGCAATATTTACCCCTCAAGGAGATTTCAAATGAATTTCTGGTCAACATAAGCGTTGTTCCTAATTGTCTTAGCTTTCTAGAATGGTATAGTATGCGTTCATATGATTTATGGAACTCTACTTATGGTCTTGTCAAGCAAAGGGTATTTTGGTCATCTAGTGATTACAGGTCATTCTTAGCCTATGCCTAAACCTCATACAAGGAAACTTCAAATGAAACATTTCACAACATCAAAGTTGCTCAAAATGCCATTTTAAGTCAATAAAAGAAGTCATGGAAGTGTGGAAATGCATAGAATGAGACTTGACCAAAGTTGGTGGAAAATGACCTAAAAAAGGCATATAAGTTGAAAAAGTTGAAATAAAAAATTGGTTTGAGAGATCTACAAACCCAATATGGGTCATCCAATATACCAAATTGATTCCCAACATCATTTTAAAGACATCGGTTCATCCATATTTTTGAGTTTAGGCTTAAAAATTGGACTTCCTTTGTAAATTTGTTTCTTGCATCATAAGGCAACTTGGTAAAACTTAACACAAGGCAAGGAAAAGCTTGGTTTTTCATACATACACTCCTAATATCTCATGAAAGGAGATTTTAATACAAGTTTACAAAGGGGCAAGCATGAGATAAGAGATCTTCAACATATCATCAAATGAGAACTTCCTTGAAATTTCCACAACTTTCTAGAATCCTCCAAGAGCAATCTAGAAACTTCTCATTCTGTTAATCATCATCTATATAATGAAATGAAGCCATTTGTGCAAGGGGTTGGTGCATTGAAGGAGAGAAAAGAGAGAACTTCATAGTTGCTTCCATTGTAAGAAAGTGCAAGAATCACCATAATCTTCCATTTCTGATCACTTCTTTTCTTCATTCATCATCCATTGAAGTTTGTGAGTGGGAATGAGCATGGAGCAAGGTCCAACAATGGAGGATTGAGGAGTTAGGGTTCATATTGCAAGAAGGCATATCAGAACTGCAGCCAACAATCCAAGCACTTTCCTCCCAGTTTTTTGCAAACAGAAGGATCTTCATCATTTAGAGATCATCCTCGAAGGGTTTCAAGCATTGGATCCACCTGCAACTACCTCTGCCATAGCTGCTAAGCAGGTTAGTGATTTCTTTCATATCTCTATATTTAGATGCTGTTAGGTTAGATCATGGATGTAGGATTGTTAGGGTTAAGAAGATGAACATGTACCCTCACTGTTATGGCCATTAGGGGTAGTTTGATTAATGGTGATGAAACTTTGATGATCAAGAACTCCTGAATTAGGGCAAGAGAATGTTAGATCTTTGGCTCAGAATATTCACCATAACCTATAGATCATTCTAGGGTAGTTTGAGCAAGAACTATCATCATGCGCATCAGGTGCAAATCAGTGGTACCATGATCTTCCAGCTATCGAGTTCGATTATGCATTGAGATTCAGCAAAATCTAGGGTTAGGATCTTGTAGAGGGTGAAGAGTAGAGCTTTGGTCTTAAGGTCGTGGCATTTGGTTGAGGGAGGAGAGAGAACGAGGGACTTGAAGGTTCATGCATGGAAGAGAATTCTGAAACCCTAATGGCATTTTGGAGAAGACAACTCAAGGGCCGTTAGATCTTTCTCTCTATTTGACTTGTTCATCTAATCCAACGGCTTCAATTTAATTTCAGAAACGGAGGGAAACTTAAGCTGCAACGCAGCATTTTAATTAATGATGAATCCTGGGCTCAGAAAGACTTTGATATTCGCACACCCACCATCAGGCCCAATTGGAATTGCACGTGAAAAGTTACTCAGGCACACCCCCACGCGTCTTTCTCTTTTTTGTTGTTTTTATTTCGTTTCTGATTAGTGAATGGGCCTTGCCATAGTGATATCTGCACCCCTGGTTCTTGGCCCAATGGAGAATACAACTGAGCGAGTTGGCTATTCAGACCCCCCTCTCCTTTTATTTCCTATTTTGTTATTTTAATTTCTTTAATATTTTCTCATCTCTAAAAAAATCATAAAAAATAGGAAAATTGAGATTTTTAATTCCTTCTTTTTGCTATAGGTCCATTATTCTGTCTAGAATAATACCAAAAAATAAAATTGACATTTTATTTTGTTTTACTATTTTTCATACATTTTTCTTGTAAATAGCATTTTATTAAGTTTAGTTTGATACTTAAATTTGGTAATTTTTGTTCTAATAGATGCTTTAGCATTTTTAATCCCTTCTTTTTAGGTTGATTATTTTAGACATTTATTTTGTATATACAATTTAGTTCCCATTTTTAGGACTTAATTTTAGGTGTTTAGTTTAGGTGTGGATAGCATGAACAAAATTAGGGTTTAAGTGACAACATAGGTGAAATAGTTCTTTTCCCTTAGGATTTAGAGGTTGAAAGTTTGGGGTATGGGACTATAGGGATTATGGGTAGTTATTAGATCCCTTAGAAATTATTAGGATTCCCCTACTGCTACTAGTATACTACTGTATTTGTTTGACTGGTGTGGTGTGCCCTCTCTGGGAATTATTGCTTGTTTGTGTGGGTATTGGGATTGCTTGGGGATTGGGGGAGCTGAAGACTTGTGATGATGAAGCCCTGTGAAGATCAGAGACTGAAGACCAACTTCCAGAGTTGAAGAGGAGATTCCTGCTAGCAGCTGTTGAGGAGACTAGGGTTTAGGAGCTAGGCAGAGCTCTAGATTAGAAAACTTGTTTCTCAAACATGGAATGCCTTGTCTGCATCCATCCTTTCTCTATGATTCAAAGTCTCTTTCAAATATCCACCTCCTTCCTTTGGAAGGATCAGTGAATGTATTTGAAAGATAGAACTTTTGAGAGAAAACTGTCTGTACAATGCTAACAGTTAATGAACCACCCTTGGTAGGTAATTGACTGTCTAACATTCATTCACTTCATCTTGTTGACTGATATTCCTCCCGGGAGTTTGAGACTTGAAGAAAAGCCATTGTAGATGGAAGACTGATGATCAAGACCTTGCTGGAAGGCTGTGGAGATGGAGATTGATGCTTGTAGCTGATTGGAGAGGACTTGAAGTCAGATGTTGATTTAGAGCTGCTGGTGCTGTTTATTTTTGTTGTATTTCATTTATGATGTATTGATTGGTTTTCTGGACTGTATTGTTTGCTGTTTAACCTGTTGGGTTGAAAGTGAATCCTGTTCACTTTTGCCTATTGTTTTCTAGGTTCAAGGTTGAGTGGGACTCCCTTGCCTCGCTTGTATTGTTGCATCTATGCATTTTACTGCTTTATTGTATATATCTGCTATTGTTTCTGTTTTCGTCTATTCCCTTAGGATCTCTGTTTCTCTCTGCGCAAGAGAGGAACATGATAGACAGTAGGTCTTAACCCATGCATGATAACATTAGGTTAGTTTGATTCCCTTCGCAACCGTAGGTTAGAGTTCTGTCTCTTCTTCCTCAAAACAAACAGAAAAAACACAATAAATATTTCAAACACAATAAAAGACACTTCTTTCGTAAAAGAATGTGAACTCATCAAAACGTCATTTTTGTCCGCTGGGACTGTTAATCAGAAAAACTTTTTTTTAGAAGGAATAAAAAACAATCAAAACAGACTGGTGTCGTACGTGGCCCGAACTACGTTTGCTCTGATCTTTCATGCTGTGTGAAAGTACGTAGGCATAGGATGCGATATCTTAGCGAGCAACCTTCCCCTCCTTTCCCGTAGGTAGGCGAACTACGTTGACTCTGATTTCTCGTTCTAGACGGGAATACGTAGGCATAAAGTGCGATACTTTGCCGAGTCATTTTATGTTCTTTTAACCCCTGACCTGTAGAGTAGATAGAATAACAATCCATACCCGAAAACAAGCGTGGATCCCGTCGAGTACGACGGACGTGAGGGGTGCTAATACCTTCCCCTTGCGTAACCGACTCCCGAATCCAGGTTTTGGTTGCGACGACCATACCTTTCCCGTGTTGTGCGAGGTTTACTCTAAGCGTTTCCTTTCCCTTCCGTGGGATAAATAACGCGCGGTGGCGACTCTTCTGTTCAGCCGGCGCCGATTTTCGCAGTAGCGACAGGTAGTTGACCATCAAACCATCTGTAGAGTAAAGGCACACATCATGATACATTCTTACCCCTTCTATTCTCGTTCTTGTAATGGACGAAATGATACACATCGCCAATCAAGGTAGGAACTGGATTCCCTGATGCAAAGATATGAGAGGCATCCAAGTCAACAAAATCAGGCATGTTAGGAAACAAAATGATGCCATATATGCAGAGAGCAAGAATGGCGTTGAATACGATCCAACAACCGTCTTTGGCACACTGTTGGGGTTTCCCAACTAGGAACTGCAGAGAAAATCCAGGAAACCCGTTCCAACTGGACAAGATCAACTCAGAGGCATACAGATGAAGAGAAAAAGCTAGATTAGTCAGATTAGGCTTAGCATCCATATGAACAAATGGCATCTGACTCTTAATAGGTACACCCAACAACTCAGCATACTCCTCTAATGTAGGTGCAAGAATGAAGTCCGGGAAAGTGAAGCATCTTAAGGGAGGATCATAGAACTGCAGCAAGGCAAACAACCCATTCAAGTCATACACAGAAGGTTTACGAACCAAATTGAGCAGCTTCCCATAAGATTTTCTGAATTCACCTCTCACAGTATCATCTGCAAAAGCAATCAAACTGGACAACAGAGCAACATCTGGAGTAGGGAGCTTATAGTCCACATTCTTCTTCAGAGATCCTATAATAGCACAACAGAAGGCAAGAAAACTGGAACCGGGGGATAATATGCACCTGCAACACAGACACACGTTAATGATATGCAAATGAGTATGCAAAATGCAAAATGCAAACATGCAACAGGGGACCAAGATGGTGCTACTGAGGAGACCGAGGCTCGGTTCCAACACAATCACAACACTGCTCTAATAGCACAACCCTGAAGAGGACCAATAAATATGCACTGTCGAGAACAACCACATCTCTGATGATAAGAACCCTCTGAACCCAACAACACTGATTCACTGTCAAGAAAACTAGGTAGTCTGAAGGTTAAGGTTTCCTGCAATAACCTGACCCCGCTCACAG
The DNA here is from genome assembly GCA_963859935.3 of Lathyrus sativus. Classification (NCBI taxonomy): domain Eukaryota; kingdom Viridiplantae; phylum Streptophyta; class Magnoliopsida; order Fabales; family Fabaceae; genus Lathyrus; species Lathyrus sativus. The sequence goes on along the minus strand of CAWUDS030005269.1, from coordinate 20,505 downwards.
GTATGAACCTAATCACAGACAAGGTATGGCATCCTATGTGTTTCCCAGCGTCACAGACTTTCAAGAGCGATGATACGATACCCAGAAGGTGTGGCATCATCATCTCTTGAAGTGGCCTCACTCAGCTGAGTCACAAATGATCGGTCCCCAGAGTCGAAAATCCTCCAAACCAACAACCCCTCAAGCCCAAAGGGCCGGAAAAGAAGTCAATTGGGAGAACCTCGTCTGAGCGTGGATTTCATGAGACACTAGTGCCTGCAAAGCAAGCACGCGCCTACTAATTTCCACAACTAATGCTAAGTAAACTCAAGCCTGGGTCTAGCTTCTCACTCATCAGAGCCCCTTCCCACAACAACATAATAAGAATAGTATCATGCTGAAAATAAAATGCGGAAAGTAAAGTGCGATAAATAAAACCCAACAGGTAAACACCCAAGCACTAGGATTAACTCGCATAGGGAACCAGAGTCCCCAGCAGAGTCGTCAGCTAGAGCTACCGCGAAAAACGAGGCTGGAAAAATAGAAGAGTCGCCACCTTTTGTTATTTATCCCTCAGAACAGGAAAGGAAACGATCGGAAAAACCTGACGAAAAGGTATAAGACAAGGTCATCGCAACCAATGTTTGGATTCGGGAGTCGGTTACGCAAGGGGAATGTATTAGCATCCCTCATGTCCATCGTACTCGATGGGATCCTCGCTTGTTGTGTTTATCTGATGGGTTTGTTAAATCTATCTACACTAAAAGTCTGGTCTGAAAAGAAAAGAAAATGACTCGGCAAAGCGTCGCACTTTATGCCTACGTATTCCTGTCTGGAACTAGAAATTAGAGTCAACGTAGTTCGCCTAACTACGGGGGAAGGTTGCTCACCGAGATATCGTATCTCGTGCCTACGTACTTTCACATAGCATGAAAGATTAGAGCAAACGTAGTTCGGGATAACGAGAGACACATGTTTGTCTTTTTTATCCGAGTAGGGTTAACAGACGGTTCCAGCAGTTGGTGTATGCAGCTCGCTCGACGGAGACTTAGGCGTTTACCGTTTGCGGTAGAACCGAGAGTTAACAGAACTCTCCTTCTGAAAAGGGTTTCCAAGAATTAAAGGTCCAAGAGGACAAAAATAGTTTGATCTTTGTTTTCTGTTTTTTAGAGAAGTGTCTTTTATGGATGTTTGCAACTGATATCGCACTAGAGACTATGCCCTGAGAGTGAATGCGTCGCATGTCACCCAATGGGTGCCATACTAAACATCCAGACTGTTGAAAAGAAACTCTCCAACAATCCTTTCTCAAATAGCTTAAGGCTCGTAGCGTACGACGTCAATTAACCTTTATTATTGTATCTTGATTTGTTTACAGATGAGAAGAGAAAAGACGCACTAAAGGGGAACTGATCCAATCCTAAAGTTGTCATGCAAAATTGAACCTATGGTTGAGGTTAGGAGGGAACTACCTAATGTTATCATGCATGGTTAGAACCCTAATGTTTGTCATAACTTTCTCTTGAACAAGAGAAGTCAGAGTTCCTAGGGGAACATGGCAAAGGAAAACAACAGCAGAAGAAATAACGGTAAAGAAACAACTGTAAATAAAATGCATGAAATGCAACAAACAAGCAGAAGGAGCCAAGCTCAACTTCTAGAGCAAGCAAACCCAAAGGCAACACACAAAGCACAGGCAAGGGAGACAGACTCAACCTTAAGCCAGCAAGTAGAGCCAGATAATAACAGTCAAGCAAAGGGAGACAGACTCAACCTCTAAATGCAGACAAGCAAAGGGAGCTAATCTCAACCTTTAGGATTCTCTTAAGCCTAGATCACTATATGAGAAACCTAGTCTAATGCAACACACAGTCAATCAGTCACACAAGCAAAGCAGAGCATCCAGAAAATATAGCAGACAAACAGCTCAACAGCAAAGCAGATAAACAGCAAACAGACAAACAGTCTACAAACAACTCAAGCCCAAACCATCTTCAAGAGAAGGAAAGCTCCATCTTCATGCTCTAACAAGAGAAAACAGGGATAACATCAAGATTCTTGATTGATGATGGGAAGTAGGAAGGAAACCAAAGGAATCCAACCTGACATTCAACCAGTCATCAGAGATAGGCATCCTCAAAGGTTCTACCTCTTGTGAAATGCGACACATCCTTCCAAAGGAAATACGAGGCTTTCACATAGGGACATTGAGTCATAGGATGAGAATGGAAAGCAATCAAAGCAATCCATGTTTATTTGAAGAAGGAGAAAGCAACTAATCTCTTCCTAAACCCTAATTGAACAAGCTCAAAGAAAGCTTTTAAAAGAAGGTCTAAACACCAAATCAAGCACCACCATCAAGCAAACAGAAGCTCATACATGTCTAAAACACCATCAAAGAAGATTAGTAAACCAATTATGCGCTAAAGGCCACCATTGGGGTCATTCTAAAGCAAGTACGATGTTGAAAGCATCTTAAAACTAGCCTAAGTATCAAATCCAATTAAAATACTAAATCACCTTCTAAAATCTTAATAAATTTTCTAAGGGAACCTAAACATGTTATTGATCTGTGGGCAAAGGATCAGAGACTTAATCTAAAGGGAAGTCGCCTAAAGAAATCCTAGATCACAAGGTATCAAATGAAAACCTTAAAATGGAAGGTCTAATGATCCTAATCCAAAACAGAACCTAATGTAGTCTAAAAAATATAAATTAAATCATAGGGGATCATGCATCTCTAATCTACCAGCTAGCAAAAAATAAGCCCCAAATTCAATACCAATTGAGAGAACAAAAATCAGCAAAAACATGAATCAAATATGCAAAATTAAAGAAAAAGCAAAAATGAGAAAATGCCAACTAAATTGAAAATCATGCAAAAATCAAATGTAAAAGCACAGAAAAATCAAAAATAAAATCAAGATCATAGACATATTTTTATTTTATTTTTCTGATGAATATTGGAATTAAAATGAATTTTAGAATGATTAAGCAATCAAAAATAAAAGAAAATCAATTAAACAAAATTAAAATGCTGAAATAAATGGGAGGCGTTGGATGCGTGGACCGAGTAAGCTAATCCAAGGGATGTGGAGCTGCCAGCGCCTAAATTGAACGCAGTGTTTGGTTTAGTTCAAAGGCAATCTGAAATTAAAACGTGGCCACACGATTGGGAGACTTTGTCAACATTCCAGGCAGATCTAAGGGCTCAGGAGTCGTCTTCTCCGTTTAAATTGAAAATGGGGGGAAACTTGCAGCGGTGGCCAGAGAAATACGCCTGTCGTCTTCTCCGGCGAGCCATCATGTACAGGTCATGGAAACTTAACAAATCTTACACAGTCTCACTCCAAATTTCATGTAGATTCCAAATATTCTATCCATTTCCTCTAATTCCTCATGGATTCTTAAACACGAATTCAAACAGAAAATATGTCCAGTTCTCAAGTATCACCAAACCTTAATCCAAAACAACAAATCTCTTCCTCATGTTACATAGATCATCCTAAACTATTCAGATCGTGTTGAATTCTCATAATCAAGCCAATCCAACTCCAAACAGAAATCACACATCAACCTAATTTGTCTCTAATTCTTCAAATAATGATCCAGAATCCATCTAGTATCTCTCCTAAAGCCTAACCACATGTCAAAATATGCTAGATCATGCTAGAAAAGTGCAATCGTGTGAAATAAAAACCTGAAATGTATCTTGAAATTGAGGTATCTATAGAGTGATTCTTGGCTTCAAGCTGTGCAGATCTATTCAATGAAGTATGCTGAGGATGAACCAATCCTTAATTTGCTTCGATTTACTCTGAAAATGAAATCACGATTTCCACTTTCTCTCTTGAAACTCCAACTTCAACCTCTGGCTATGGCACGAAATGAACTCCAACCTTGCTCTGAATTCATCATAGAACTTATATAGAAGTTATTTGTGGGCTTTGAAGGTCCAATGGAGGCCCAAATCAGAATATCCCAATTTCACTTTTCTTTGAAAAACTCAAACATGGAATGCATGAATTTGCACTCAAAACTTCCCTTGGAAACTTCAATTCAATTGCTTGTGGTCTGTGGAAAGTGTAGAGATTGATTAGAGAGCTTGAACACCTCTCATGACCAAGTTATGATATGTTACTTATTTGTAAAGTTACAAGTCAAACCACCATGAAATAAGCCTCAAGTGAAAATTCTAATAATGCCAAAGTGTTTAGAATGATTTTTCTGATTAAAATGAGTACTCACTTGGCCTTGTTTGAACACAAATGAATAAATCTTGAATTTTTCACTTAAATGCCTTTAAATTCTCCCTTTTGCCAAATTTCTCAAACCAAGTCTCACCCTAAGCCAAATAAATTCATCATGAGGACATGGTTGACCTAAAAACATCATTTTGAGCAATTTTTGTGTTGAACAAAATTTGATTTGAAGCTTGCAAGAAGGTGAAAATGACCTATGATGCCAAATGACCTATAATCTCACTTTCCCAAAATACCCCTAACTTGTAAACCTCATAACGTGAGTTCTACAAGTCAGATGGAAGACTTCTAGTACAATTTGGAAAGCTAAGATCAAGACCTACAACTTTCATGTTGGCCAAAAGTTTAGGAGAAACACCCTTCTAGGTCAAACGATCCATGGAAGTTGGTTGACTTTCACATTACTCAAATGACCTGTAACTTGTCTGGACCATAACTTGAGTTCTATAAATCCAATGGAGGATTTCTAGTACTCAAATTAAAGCTAAGAGCATGCTCTACAAGTTTTATGTTGGACAAAAGTTGGGATGTGTTGCACCCTAAAATTTGCCCAGCCTTAATTCACTTGGTTTATGTTTTAATATCATTAGCATTTGCATACATAGTCATGTACATAGTCTAACCATCTGCATAGCATAAGCATGGGCAGGTCATTCAACAGGGGACCAATCATTATTCTCATCTCTAGAGGCCTATCAAGAGGTTATTATCCTGATTCAATCCCATTCAAGTCATCAGAAAGAATTTAAAAGTTATCAAGTCAAGGGATCGAGCAAGTGCATCCATCTCCTATCTGAGGATATCTGAGGGTTATCAAGGAAAGTGTGAACTGTGGGCTGAGCATGGGGAGTATCTAGACATCTTGGAGGACTTAGAAAGTCATTTGGAGAAGGAGACAAGTCATTACAAGGGTTGTAGTTGAAGACAGTCAACTAGGGTTTCATCTGGGTCAACCCTAGGTCAACCCTAGGTCAATTGACTGATTGAAAGGCATTAAGGGCTATTGGAGAGATGTGGGGTTCATCATTTGACATGGAGGATGAGGATATGTTGCCATGCCAAGAAGAAATCAAGAGAAATCAAGGAGAAGAGGAGTTTCTAAATTAGGGTTTCTATGTAAAATCCCCTAGTTTAGGTCAAATTTCCAAGCAAGATAAGTCAAAATGCAAGCTTCAAATGGATCCTTGGCCAACATGAAACTTGTAGAGGATCTCAGTACCTTTAATTTGAGTGGTGGAAGACATCAAGGAGATTTATAGAACTCAAGTTATGGTCCTTGCAAGTTACAGGTCATCTGAGGTATCTGAAATTTTGTCTGTGAAAGTGACTTGACTTCCAAGCAACGTTTACCCCTCAAGGAGATTTCAAATGAATTTCTGGTCAACATAAGAAGTGTTACTCATTGTCTTAGCTTTCTAGAATGGTATAGTATGCCTTCATATGATGTGTGGAACTCAACTTATGGTCTTGGCAAGCAAAGGGTATTTTGGTCATTTGTGAATTACAGGTCATTTTAACCTATGCCCAAAACTCATACAAGGAGGCCTCAAATGGAAAAACTTACAACATAAAACTTGCTCCAAATGACATTTTGAGTCTATAAAAGTGACCATGAGAGATTGGAAAAGTTCATAGCACAAGGTTTCAAAATTGGTGAATTTAATGAAGAAAAATGGCTTAAAAAATGATATTTTTCATATCTTGGCCAAATGATGCAAAATTATAGGTCATTTTGAATGGAAAAGGCATTTTAAAGACATTGGCTAAAGTGGAATTTTGAGTTTAGGTCATAATTTGTGAGTTATCCATGGTTGCTTGAATTGAAAGTAACATAATCCAAATTGAAAGGGAAAAGTGTAAGGGAAACTTCTCCAAGTTTCTAGGAGGTTCTAATGCAACCTATATATTCATGCAAGCTGATTCATGCAAGGGTTGGTGCTCCCATTTGTCCAAAATCTCCATTTTCATCCATTTTCTCATTCTTGCATAAGCTTCTCAAACTCCATCTATTTCTCACCAAACTTCAACATTCTTGATTCAATCTTCATTATCATCTCACAAGGATCAGAATCCATACTTTCTTTTGTCAAATTGAGGAAGGAATTGAACCATTCACCATTATCATCCAAGAGGCATGAACTTTGGAATTGAGTGATTCAAGGCTTTAGAATTACACTTGTTGCATACAGAAGGAATCACCAAGCCTACTGATCACATTCCCTTCATCACAAGCAGTTGATTTGAAGATCTCAGCACCTGTATCAAGAAATTACACCATGTTTGTATTCTGTTCGAATTGCTTAGTTTAGGTAGAATCTTAGGGTTTTGATAGCATAGAACGGTTAAGCATAGGTAGATGACTAGTTATGGTGATTTTAGAGAGGTTTCATGAAGTTTGAACATGAGGTAGTAATTCTGTTGAGGCTCTTAACTCTTGGATTAAGGCACGAAAATGTTAATAAAATAGCATGTTATGATCATGAGAAAGTGTAGATTAGCTTAGGATGAGTTTTGTGAAGAATTGGAGAGGTTTCATATCAGGCTCCAATGGTGGTTTCCATCTGTTACCTTCTTCGAATTGGCTGATTGTGTGATTTTTAATGGAAGCTATGGTCATAGGCTTGTAGAGGGAAAGAAATGGAGGAGTTTTGTTTTTTACATCGTGCATTTTCATGGCGTGTGGAGAGAGCATGGAGAGATGGAATCATCGTGCATGGGAAGGGGTTCTGAAACCCTAAAATGGCTGGAGGTTGAAGAAGGGTTGGTGGCCATACGATTGAGGTTGGACCTTTGACCTGGGAGAAGCATCCAACGGCCACGATTAAAGCTTCATTCTGGTGGGAAATTTAAAAAGTAAAACGCACCGTTTCACTTATTGGGGGGATTGGGCTCAGACAGCTATTCGCACCCCCCAATTTAGTAAGCCCAACGCGCTGAACATGAATTCCTTGCTATTCTCACCCCTCTGGCTATTTCTTTATATTTTCTTTATTATTTTCTTTTTATTTTTCATGCATCTTATAAAATTCATAATAAATAGAAAAATCATTATTTTTAATTCATTCTTTTTGCATATTTTTCTTTAGGATGTCTAGAAAATTATAAAAAATAAAAATTGCATTTTATTTTTTATTTGATATTTTTCCCATATTTTCTAAATAAATAACATTTTACATAATTTCATTTCATACATGATTTTGTTATTTTTTGTTCTATCAATTGCTTCAATATTTTTCATCCATTCTTTTTAGGTTGTTTAGGTTAGACATTAAACTTGTAGATTCAATTTAGTTCCCATTTTTAGAAATTAAATTTAGGTGCTTAGTGTAAGTGTGAATAACATGGATAAAACTAGGGTTCTAGGTGATGACTTAGGAGATTTGATTCTTTTCCCTCAGGACCTAGGGCTTGACTAGTTTAGTTATGGGACTATAGGGGCTATGGGTAGTTATTAGATCCCTTAGAAAAAGTCAGGATTCCCCTACTGCTATTAATGTACTGTATATCTGATTGACTGGTGTGGTGTGCCCTCTGGGGATTATTGCTTGATTGTTTGGGTATTGGGTTTGTCTGGGGACTTGGGAGATTTGAAGGCTTGAGGAGATGAAGACCATTGGAGATCCAGAGATTGAAGATCAACTGCCAGAGTTGGAGAGGAGGTTCTTGTTAGCAGCTGCTGAGGAGACTAGGGTTTAGGAGCTAGGCAGAGCTCTAGATTAGAAAGCTTGCTTCTCAAACATAGATGGCTTTGTTTGCCTCTATCCTTTCTCTATGATTCAAAGTCTCTTTCAAATATCCACCTCCTTCCTTTGGAAGGATTAGTGAATATATTTGAAAGATAGAACTTTTGAGAGAAACCTGTCTGCATAATGTTAGCAGTTAATGAGCCACCTTTGGTAGGCAATTTACTGTTTAACATTCATCTCCTCTTGTTGACTGATGTTCATCCTAGAGCCTGAGACTTGAAGAAAAGCCATTGCAGATAGAAGACAGATGATCAAAGCCCTTGCCTGAAGGCCATGAAGATGGAGATTAATGCTTGTTGAAGCCTGTAAATGATTGGAGATCACTTGAAGCCAGATGTTGATTCAGAGCTGCTGATGCTGTTTCTTTTGCTGTTGTATTTCATTGCTGATGTATTGATTGGTTTTCTGGACTGTATTGTTTGCTGTTTACCCTGTTGGGTTGAAAGTGAAGCCTGTTCACTTTTGCCTATTGTTTTCTAGGTTCGAGGTTGAGTGGGACTCCCTTGCCTCGCTTGTACTGTTGCATCCATGCATTTTACCGCTTTACTGTATATATCTGATATTGTTTCTGTTTCTGCCTATCCCGTAGGATCTCTGTTTCTCTCTGTACAAGAGAGGAGCATGATAGACACTAGGTCTTAACCCATGCATGATAACATTAGGTTAGTTTGTTTCCCTTCGCAACCGTAGGTTAGAGTTCTGTCTCTTTCTTTCTCAAAACAAACAGAAAAACACAATAAAGATTTCAAACACAATAAAAGACACTTCTTTCGTAATTGAACGTGAACTCATCAAAACGTCATTTTTGTCCGCTTGGACTGGTAATTAGAAAAACCCCTTTTTCAGAAGGAATAAAAACAATCAAGACAAGCTTGTGTCGTACGTAGCCCGAACTACGTTTGCTCTGATCTTCCATGCCGTGTGGAAGTACGTAGGCATAGGATGCGATATCCTAGCGAGCAACCTTCCCCTCATTTCCCGTAGGTAGGCGAACTACGTTGACTCTCATTTCTCGTTCCAGGCGAGAATACGTAGGCATAAAGTGCGATACTTTGCCGAGTCATTTTTATTTTTATTTTATTTTCTTTTTAACCCCTGACCTATAGTTTAGATAGAATAACAATCCATACCCGAAAACAAGCGTGGATCCCGTCGAGTACGACGGACGTGAGGGGTGTTAATACCTTCCCCTTGCGTAACCGACTCCCGAATCCAGGTTTTGGTTGCGACGACCATACCTTTCCCGTGTTGTGCGAGGTTTACTCTGAGCGTTTCCTTTCCCTCCCGTGGGATAAATAACGCACGGTGGCGACTCTTCTGTTCAGTCGGCGCCGATTTTCGCAGTAGCGACAGCTGGCGACTCTGCTGGGGACCCAACGTCCCCTGGCTGCTAAGGACTGCGATGGTTCTTATGCGTTTGGGATCCAACGTCCCTTAAGAGAGTCAATCCTAACGCTTGTTTTCCCGTCGAGGATTTTGTATGGATTTATATTTCTGACCTTTATTTTCAGCATTATGTATTGTTTATTATTGCTGTATTGGGGTGTGACGGGTGTTCTGATATTGAGTGAGAAGCCGGACCTGGGCTGGAGTGCACCTAGAATTAGAGTAGAAAGTAGTGGGCGCGTGCCGGCTTTGCTTGCATTAGTGTCTCATGAAATCTACACTCGGACGAGGTTCTTCTGGTTGGCTTCTTTTTCTACCCTTTGGGTCGAAGGGGTTGTTGGTCAGCTGAATTGTCGACTCCGGGAACCGATCATTTGGAAGTTCGCTAAGTGAGGCCTCTTCAGGATTTGATGATGCCACTCCTTCTGGGAATCGTATCATCAACCCTGAAAGTCTGTGACGTCGACGACCGCATAGGATGCCATACCTTTGTCAGTTACTAGGACATCCACCTGTGAGAGGGTTTAGGGTTATGTAGGTAACTAGACATTCAGACTACCGGTTATTTCTTGATCAGAGATCCTGGGTATTTATGGAGAGTTCCGAGGTCTGTCAGAGACCAGTTGGAGGTATGTTCTGAGGTCTGTCAGAGACCAGTTGGAGAGTTCTGAGGTCTGCCAGAGACCAATTGGAGATGTGATTTGAGGTCTACCAGAGACCAGTTGGAGTTATGGTTTGAGGTCTGTCAGAGACCAGTGTTGGAGCTTTGTTTTAGGTCTATCTGAGACCAAGGTTTGATGACTTCTGCGTGGTCTATCTGATACCTTTCTTGATTGGGTTCAGGCTATTCAGCTACAGCTTTGGTCCCTGTTGCATGTTACTTGCATTGCATTGTCTGCATATCCATTACCTCTTGCATTTCACTAACGTGTGTCTGTGCTGCAGGTGCATTTGCATATTCCCCGGTTCTAGTGCCCAGACTTCTGAGTATTGATTATGGCTGGTTTGAGGAAAACAGTTGCGTATAAGTTGCCTTCACCTGATATTACTTCTTTGCTTGGTCTGATATCTCTTGCTGATGAGGAGGTTAGGAGAAGCTTCAGAATGAGTCATGGGAGATTACTGAGATTAGTCTGCAAGCCCACTGCTGATGAGATGAACGGGCTATACACCTTGATGCAGTTCTATGACCCCGCATTGAGATGCTTCACTTTTGCTGACTTCATTCTAGGGCCTACCATTGAGGAGTATGTGGAGTTTACTGAGCTTCCCGTGCAGAACAAGGTTCCCTTTATTCACTCTGCTGCTGAGCCCAAGTTGGAAGACTTAGCCAAAGCCTTGCATATGAACGCTGCTGAGTTGTTAGTGACTTCTTGGCTTGGGGTTCCCGGTTTCTCTCTAGATTTTCTGGTTGGCAAGGCTCAAGAGTACGCCAAGAACGGTTGTTGGGTGGTTTTCAATGCTATTTTGGCTTTATGCATTTATGGAATTGTGCTGTTTCCTAACTTGCCCAACTTTGTAGATCTGGATGCTTTCTATCTGTTTGCTGCAGGCAACCCAGTGCCAACGTTGATCGGAGACTTCTACCATTCATTGCACTATAAGAACGAAAACCGAAGGGGAAAAGTTGTTTACTGCTGTCCTCCTCTATTAAATATGTGGTTCAAAAGTCATCTCCCCATGAAGGGACCATTTGTGGACAGTGCAACCTCAGCCAGTTGGTCAGAGCGCCTGATGAGGCTATATTCCGAAGACGTTGTGTGGTTTGATCGAGACCTGTTGGGATCTGAGCTCATCTTCAGCTGTTCTGGGTACCCTAATGTGCCGCTGATAGGAAGAAAAGGGTGTATCAATTACAACCCTTCTCTATTCATTCGTCAGTTCGGATATGCACTGAAGAATCCACCTCAGGAGGAGGAAGTACAGGAATCTCTGTACTTCACCGGAGACGTGAAGGGGGAGTTATTAGCCAAGTTGCAACATGCCTGGACGCGTATTAACCGCAAAGGGAAGCCACTGTTAGGTAAGAACGATTTCCAGGCATATGAACCTTACAGGGTTTGGATCCAGGAAAGAGCAAGTCAGTTATTAATGCCATTTCCCGCTGCACCCGTCACTGCTCCCGTCCCGGCGGAAGAGCCAACTACTGTTTCTAGGGAGGCCTACGAGCAAGTTGTGAAGGAAAAGGAAGCCTTGATGAAGATCAACGAAGGGTTAGAGCAAGAGCTAGCTCAAGTACGCAGTGAGAAAAACAAGGCCGTATATGCTTTCCAACAGCAGATTGAGATGTTAAACAGGTTAGGGGCTGAGTTGACTGAGGAAAAGAAAAAACGTGAACGTTTGGGGCAAAAGTTCAGAAGCTCCCATGACATGCTGGAAGCCAAAAAGAAAGCGCTTGACGCAGCACACCGAGAAATCTCCTCTTGCAATAAGACTTGGAATGCTACACTCACCAACAATAAGATGAGAGAAGATAAGCTGAAGCAGCAAATCTCCGACCTCGAAGAAAAGTTGAAATCCAGCATCAAGAAGTGTGAGGAAGAAGTGATGACCCGGTATAGTGTCCAGCATGCACTGAACAAGGCAATCAAATGCAGAGATGAAGCGGTGTCTTAGAAACGAAAGCTAGAAGATTGCTTCAGAGAAGCAACATGGGAAGAAACCGCTGAAGACGTGCGCCGTGTTCTTAAGAAAAGAAACCAACTTGTTGAAGGGCTGCTTGATCGACCAAGTCATCCAGAGACCAAGAAGTTGATAGAAGAGTACCAGACTTTTGGGAGGATTTGATCATTTCATATAGTAACTTGTACGCTTTATTTGCATAGTGCTGACCATCATCAGGATTGTTGGTTGAGGTCATGCCTTCTCTGTACTCTCAGTGATATTGTACTCTGGGCTTATTGATTTTCCCCTGCAATATATGAGGCTTTCTATGATTCAGCTCCGATATTCCTATTGTCAGCACTGTCACTGCACCGGCACCTTCACACTAGAACTGGGGGAATGAATTTCCCTAATGCACAGACACATTGCATTGCATTCATATTCATATTGCATTACAGGTAATCTTTGAATAAGTGTCTTATTTCCTGCTCTGTATCAGGTACTTTTCAGGATTGCAGATCAGCACCCGCACCGCTATTCTACCCGCACCAACTGTCGAAGAATCATGGATCAAATGCAGAACGAGATGCAAGATGTGCGCGAGAAGCTCGCTCTCTTCATGCAGACCATGGAAGCTATTGCAAAAGGGCAGGAGAATTTGCAGGCCATGGTCCAGCCTCTGTTGGCTCGAAATACTGGTCACGGTAACGAGGATCATCAGTCTGTACGGGTCGATACTGTTCATGGAGACGGCACTCCCACGCCAGTAGCTCCACCCGTAGTCAATATACCTGCTGCTAACATCAACAACGCTACCGCTGCTGTGAATGGTAACTTCGGAGTTGGGAATGAGACTGCTGTCCATAACGTTGGGCTGGGTGATGTCAATTTGGGAGATAATATGGGAGGCAACGGCTTTGTCAATACTGGATTCGGGTTCAATGATCAGGGATTCGATAACGCGGGGAAATATGGCTTTAATGCTCAAGGCTTTGGGCAAGACGGTTATGGCGCGACCAATCAGGGTTACGGAGGCTTTGGAAATGGAAACGGCGCGGGATTTATGGCTTTTGGTCCTGCTGGAGGAGTTCAAGGGTACGGCAACAGAGGCCGAGGTCCGGGGATGAATCAGATCAGAGCTGGACGTAATAACGGATATGATGGGTATGGGGCTGGAAATGGTATGTGGCAAGAAGATCAGCAGGAGGACGCCTTCTCCGGAGGAGGTTTCGAAGGGCCGATGGATGACTCCCAGAAGATCAGAATGCTGGAAGAGCAGATGAGGGGAGTCCTGAACCAAAGTGCTGTGGGTTTGGACATGGCCACAATGGGCTTGGTACCTGGCTTAAGGGTGCCAATCAAATTTAAAGCTCCTGCGTTCGATAAGTATAAAGGAGACACATGTCCAAAAGTGCATGTACGAGCTTATTACAGAAAGATGTCTGCATACTCAACTGATGAAAGAATGCTAATGCATTTCTTTCAGGATAGTCTATCGGGTCCTTCCCTAGAATGGTACATGGGGTTGGAGCCAACTGATATCAAGACGTGGAAGCAATTAGCAGAGGCATTTGTAGCTCACTACAAGTATAACAGCGACTTGGCACCCAATCGGGTCCAGTTGGCGGGACTGTCGCAAAAGAAGGGGGAGAGCTTTAAAGAGTACGCGCAAAGGTGGCGCGATATGGCTGCCAGGGTCCGTCCTCCTGTGGAAGATAAGGAAATGAATGACATGTTTGTCGGCACATTCACAGGTCTGTTTCATGATATGCTGTTTCACACGTCTCTGGCCAGTTTTTCAGACCTAATTCTGATGGGGGAAAAGATTGAACGTAACATTACAAGGAAAGTTCCAAGTCGAGGAATCAACTGCATTTGGCAGTAATAGGAAAGCTTATGGTGGGCGCCGTCAGGGCGAGGCAAGCGCAGTATTTGGAGGCCGAGGCCGAGGCCGAGGCAGGGGACGAGGTCAATATCGTCAGCTGCAGCAGGTGGCGAGTGTTACTATCCCGTATCAACAGCAGCCACTCCAGCAGCAACACCGGTTCAGCAACAGCCAATGCAACAGCAGCAACAGCCTCAGCAGGGGGCACAGCAGGCTCAGCGAAGATTCCAGGGTAGTAAACCGAGAAGAGTGTTTGAGAAGCCTCCCTCGACCTATGCAGATCTGTTGCAGACACTGTTGGGATTAAACCTGGTAGAGAAAAGAACTCTGGCCCCGATAACAGGAGCTCCCCCGTTTGCGTTACGACGCAAGTAGGCACTGTGAGTTTCATTCTGGAGCTCCGGGCCACGATATAGAAGGTTGCCATGCTTTCAAGCACGTGGTGCAGGATCTTTTGGACAATTAAGACTATCAACTTCGGAACGGCAGGTCCGAATATAGTGCAGAAACCCATGCCTAATCATGGGGCCAACGCCATTCTGACTGAGGAAGGGTTAAATCTGATTATGAATGTCGATGATTTGAAGACGCCGCTGAGCGAGATAAAGAGCCGACTGTTGCAAGGGGGTGTTTACCCGGGATGTGACGAGTATTGCTTAGACTGCTGGACCCTAGCTGGGGGGTGTGATGATTTGAAGAAATGCATTCAGGCTTTAATTGATGAAGGCATATTGCAGTTTGACCAAGCAGCAACCGAAGAACCCGCAGGGGCAGTAGCAGATGATCAGAATGATGTGGCCACTGTAACGATTCCTCGAAAGACAATCACTATCGCAGCACTAGCTCAGCGACCACCGATCACCATAACTAAGGCCGGGCCAATCCCATACGAGAACACGAAAGCAGTCCCATGGTCATATGGGTTGGAGGTATATTGTGACGGAATAAAGATTGATGTTAATAAACAGCCAGCCGAGACTGTGGATAATGTTGTTGGGTCGGGAGGTATGACAAGAAGTGGTAGGATCTTTATATCCCCCGAAGTGGAGGCTGAAAGATTAGCAAAGGGAAAAGGGAAAGTGGTTGAGAACGTTCCAGGTGCAAGCAAGTGACAAAGAATCGGCATCGAAAGACGTAGAAGAGTTCATGCGTTTGATTCGGAAAAGTGATTATAAGATTGTGGAGCATCTACAGCAGACGCCGTCCAAGATATCTATCCTGTCATTGCTGTTGTGTTCGGAAGCTCACAGAAATGCTTTGCTGAAAGTCCTCGATACTTCTTTTGTACCCCAAGACGTCTCCGTGAATCAGCTGGAAGGAGTGTTGGCACATGTGAATGCAGGCCACAGCTTGGGCTTTACTGACTTTGACTTGACCCCGAAAGGAAGAGATCATAATATGGCGCTGCACGTATCTGTCGAGTGTAGAGGATCAATAATGTCGCACGTATTGGTTGACACCGGATCGTCTTTGAATGTGCTGCCCAAGAAGGCAATGATGAAGCTGGATGTCAGAGGAATCTTGTGTACGCCCAGTGATTTGGTAGTCAGAGCGTTTGATGGCACGCGGAGAACAGTCTTCGGATCGATCACATTGCCTCTGCAGGTGGGGCCGGAAGTGTTTGCAACTGAATTTTATATCATGGATATACAGCCTGCGTACAGCTGCTTGCTTGGAAGACCCTGGATTCACGGGGCAGGGGCAGTCACGTCCACCCTGCATCAGAAGTTGAAATATATGGTCGGAGACAGCGTAGTCACCGTATGCGGAGAAGAAGACATCCTGGTCAGCCATCTGTCCTCATTTAAATATGTAGAGGTCGACGGAGAGATCCACAAAAACACCCTGCCAGGCGTTTGAAGGGTTGCGTATCAAGGACAAAGGTCCTGGGCCGAGCAAAGTGCCAGAGATAGCCGTCTCGTCGTATAAAGAAGCTCAAGCTCTAGTAGAAGCAGGAGAAGCAAAAGGGCTGGGGCAAAGTGCTGGACATTCCTGTGAAGATGGACCGGTTCGGGCTGGGATACCAACCGTCGTCATCAACTCCTTCCGTGGGAGCGCCCCGTTTCAGAGGGCCAGTCACCATCCTTGCCAGTGGGGTGTGTCATGAAACCGTCAATGCTGCTTCGGAGTCTGATGAAGGAGACAGCGACTGTGATATGGATGCCTGGATTCAGCCAAGCACGCCAGGACAAGGACTGTGCAACTGGTCTATTCAGGAGCTTGTTCCTGTGACTTTTAAACAGTAATGCTTTGCTTTATTAATTGTTGAATAATCTGATGTCTTGCCCGGGGCATCAGGATTTGCTTAGGGCTGTGTTGTTATGAACATTGCGTATTAATCATTAAATAAATGGCGTTTTTCATGTGCAAATACTGTAATCCCTGTCTTTCTTGTTTTATATTTTTTTCAATAAAATGGCAACATGGGTGTTCGCTTTATACGCATTTTGAAGCGCTTAATCATTCCTTTTGCAGGATAACATTTTCAGATGGCATCCTTGAACCACCTATGACTCGTCCCGACTTTGAGCACCCGGTATTTCAGGCCGAGGAAGAGATTGTCGAAGATAGTGACGTTCCTGAAGAACTGTCTTGGTTGGTGAAGCAAGAGGAAAGAGCCATTCTGCCTCACGACGAGGTCATCGAAATTATCAACTTGGGGTCGGAAGGGGTTGATAAGAATATTCGTATCGGAGCCGCACTGCAGAGTGATATCAAGCGAAGACTGGTTGAAATGCTTCGAGAGTATAGTGATGTATTCGCTTGGTCGTATGAAGATATGCCAGGGCTCGATACAGACATGGTTGTGCATCGCCTGCCACTGAAAGAAGATTGCCCGCCAGTCAAACAAAAACTTCGCAGAACTCGACCAGATATGGCAGTGAAGATCAAAGAGGAAGTCCAAAAACAGTGGGACGCTGGTTTCCTGGCTGTGACAAAGTATCCCTCATGGGTTGCCAACATCGTACCAGTGCCAAAGAAAGATGGCAAGGTTCGAATGTGCATGGATTATAGATATTTGAATAAAGAAAGCCCAAAAGACGACTTTCCACTTCCTCACATTGACGTGTTAGTTGATAATACTGCTCAATACTCCGTGTTCTCCTTCATGGATGGCTTCTCAGGCTATAACCAGATTAAAATGGCGCCAGAGGATATGGAGAAAACCACTTTCATAACGCCTTGGGGAACATTTTGCTACAAAGTGATGCCCTTTGGTTTGAAGAATGCTGGGGCAACATATCAGCGTGCGATGACGACTCTTTTCCATGACATGATGCATAAAAAGATCGAAGTTTATGTTGATGATATGATTGCCAAATCCCAGATGGAGGAAGAGCATCTGGTAAATCTGCTGAAGTTGTTTAAAAGGCTTAGGAAGTTCAGGCTGACGCTGAACCCTAATAAATGCACCTTCGGGGTGAGATCGGGTAAGCTGCTGGGGTTTATCGTAAGCGAAAGAGGAATAGAGGTCGATCCTGCTAAAATAAAAGCAATTCAAGAAATGCCGACGCCTAAAACAGAAAAAGAGGTGCGCGGGTTTTTAGGGAGGTTGAACTACATCGCTCGGTTCATATCTCACCTAACTGCTACGTGCGAACCATTATTCAAGCTGTTGAAGAAAGATCAAGCTGTAACGTGGAACGAAAATTGTCAAAAGGCGTTCGATAAAATAAAGCAGTATTTGCAGGAGCCTCCTATTTTGATACCCCCAGTGGCAGGGAGACCATTGATCATGTATTTGACGGTTCTTGAGGGAAGCATGGGTTGTGTTCTCGGTCAGCACGACGAGACAGGAAGAAAAGAGCATGCGATCTATTACCTGAGTAAGAAATTTACAGACTGCGAATCTCGATATTCGATGCTGGAGAAAACTTGTTGCGCGCTAGCCTGGGCCGCCAAGCGTTTGAGGTAGTACATGCTGAATCATACAACCATGCTCATCTCGAAGATGGATCCTATCAAATATGTGTTTGAAAAGCAGGCGTTGTCAGGCAGAATTGCCCGTTGGCAGATGGTCTTGACTGAATATGACATCCAATACGTCTCGCAAAAGGCTATAAAGGGGAGTGTGCTATCCGAATATCTGGCGGAGCAGCCTATCGAAGAGTACCAATCGATGAGGTTTGATTTTCCTGACGAGGATATCATGTACCTAAAGATGAAAGATTGTGAGGAGCCGTTGCCAGACGAGGGGCCAGAGTTGGGTTCTAAATGGAAGATGATATTTGACGGAGCTGTGAATGCTTATGGTAGTGGAATAGGGGAAATCATCACTACGCCACACGGGTCGCACATCCCGTTTACTTCCCGACTGACCTTCGCCGTTACCAACAATGAGGCCGAATACGAAGCTTGTATAATGGGGCTTGAAGAAGCCATTGATTTGCGAATCAAACATCTGGACGTATACGGAGACTCGGCTCTGGTGGTGAATCAGATAAAAGGGGAATGGGAGACACGACAGCCCAATTTGATACATTACATGAATTATGCAAGGAGATTGTTGCCTTTCTTCGACAAGGTTGAATTGCATCATGTACCGCAGGCAGAAAATCAAATGGCTGACGCCCTTGCCACTTTGTCTTCCATGTACAAAGTCAACTTCTGGAACGAGGCTCCCCAAATCATTATCTCTCGGCTTGACAGGCCAGCTTATGTATTTGCTATTGATGAAGCATCTGACGGCAAACCATGGTATTTCGATATCCTTAATTTCCTGAAGAATAAAGAGTATCCGGCTGGGGCATCCAGTCAAGATCAGAAGACTCTCAGGAGATTAGCGGGTAATTTCTACTTGAATCCAGATGGCGTCTTATACAGAAGAAACCACGATTTGGTGCTGTTGCGTTGTGTAGACGAAAGAGAGGCAAAGCTTCTCATGGAGGAAATACACGAAGGTACCTTTGGTACGCATGCTGGTGGACATGCTATGACGAGAAAACTGCTGCGGGCAGGTTATTTTTGGCTGACCATGGAAACTGATTGTTTCAAGTTTGCGAGGAAGTGTCACAAGTGCCAAATCTATGCTGATAAGATCCATGTGCCTCCAAGTCCTCTGAATGTAATGTCATCGCCATGGCCATTCTCGATGTGGGGAATCGATATGATTGGAAAGATCGAGCCGACAGCTTCTAACGGGCATCGGTTCATCCTAGTAGCAATCGATTATTTCACCAAGTGGGTGGAGGCGGCGTCTTACGCAAATGTAACGAAGCAAGTGGTGGCCAGATTCATCAAGAGAGATATCATTTGCCGATATGGGATTCCCGAGCGGATAATCACGGATAATGGTTCAAATCTGAACAACAAAATGATGAAGGAGCTCTGTCAGAATTTCAAGATCGAACATCACAACTCCTCCCCTTACCGACCCAAGATGAATGGCGCTGTTGAGGCGGCCAATAAGAATATCAAGAAGATCGTTCAGAAATGGTGGTGACCTACAAGGATTGGCATGAGATGCTACCTTTCGCTTTGCACGGTTATCGTACGACGGTATGCACATCAACCGGGGCAACTCCGTTCTCGTTGGTATACGGAATGGAAGCGGTACTACCATTGGAAGTTGAGATCCCTTCTCTGAGGGTATTGCGAGACGTTCAGCTGGACGAGGCAGAATGGGTAAAAGACAAGTTGAATCAACTGAGTTTAATGGATGAGAAGAGGCTAGCTTCTCTAGCATACGGTCGTTTGTACCAGAGCCGAATGAAGAAAGCGTACGACAAGAAGATACATCCGCGAAGCTTTCAGACGGGCGACCTCGTGCTGAAAAGGATTCTCCCGCCGCAAGCAGATCACAGGGGCAAGTGGACCCCCAACTACGAAGGGCCATACGTTGTCAGGAAAGTCTTCTCAGGAGGAGCGCTGTTGTTGTCCACCATGGACGGAGAAGACTTCACGTCACCTGTTAATTCGGACGCAGTTAAAAAATACTTTGCTTAAAATAGACCCGCTGGACAGAAAAAAGAGAGTCTAGGCAAAAATGGGGCATCCTGGCGAACCAAAAACAGAATGAAAGGTTCGGGCAAAAATTAGGGATAAAATTGAAAAAATGTACACCCGCGAAGTTGAAAACCTACACTGGGCGACTTCGGCAAAAAGGGGTATCCCGGTGAATTGAAAACCCGTAAAGGGCGGTTCACGCAAAAGTTAGGGATTTGAAAAGCAAATGACTGCGGTCCGAATTTGATCATTGCAATAAGCATCAGTGCGGGAGAATACAGTTGAGGAGTCAGTTATCTGATACAATCGCTTCAGAAGGGGGGATACCGGGAAAGCATTAGAGTCGGGCGAGTCATGGGAGGATCAGTTCGTGGTGTTCATCTGCATCCCGTTGCCGACATGTGTACAAATTTAAGTTGTCAATATTTATACTTCTTGTGCATACTTGTATACCTATATATTTGCTTTGTGTAGCTTCCTCATTTCAGGAGTTACATCCCGTGTACAAAACTCCGCCCATTCAGGGGCCCAATCAATAAAATACGTTATTAAGTACTTGACACTGTTCTTTACTTTTTTGTGCATGACTAACGCCTAAGTTTGATGAAACTAGCATGTGTATAACGTCACTGGCCCCTTGCCAACAGTTGCTAAAGCTTCGAATTGACTGAAAATAACGTCACTAACCTGAATTGAT